>JAIGNY010002731.1:887500-985000 GCA_020152595.1 Chiridota heheva | reverse complement strand
GTCAAAATTGAAGAAGCCACATCCTTCAAAAGGATCATGTGGAGCTTCATACCACCAATAACACCCCAGTTTGGTGGAGTACACGAGTCTCATCAAGTCGGCTAAGCGAGCAATCTATGCGATTTTGTAGCATGCTGACCTAACAGATAAAGAGTTGTACTCAGCCTTTTTTGGCGCGGAAGTATTTTGAACTCAAGACCACTTACTTATATGTCTGCTTCAGAGGAACATCCCATGCCTTGACGCCGAATCATTTTCTTCGCGGTTCAATGGAAGGAAATCTCGCCTCTGAAGAAATACTAGACTCTACGGGGTTCGACCCAAGAAAGAGGTGGCGAAGGTTTCAAGATTTAATAAAACAGTTCTAGAGTCGGTGGGTGAAAGAATGGCTTTCTGAGCTAAACAAAAGAAAAAGAAAAAACGAGATTTGGCAGTTGATGGTGTAGTGTTGACAATTGAGACAGATGTTCAGAGTGGAAAATGGTTCCTCGGTAGAGTAATTGAAGCGTACCCTGGCCCTGATGGGCTGTGCAAGTAGTTAGAGGAATCACGAAGGTGTGTCCATTGGAGATTCTGGAATGGTTTCATTTCAGGATAGTTTTTTTAGTTGAGAAGAAGTTGTTTTGTTTGATCTGGTTTTAGGTAGAAGTATTCCCAGGAGATATTGTTAGTTAATGAACAGTCTAGAAGTTTACGCATCGAAATTTGAACAGGTTGTGTTCTAGTGGTTATTGCGTTGTTCCTTTTGTCTGAAAACAGGGTAGACCTTGGTGGTTAAACCCTTCACAAATGATTAGATTTACCTCACGATGTGGGGGGTTGGGATGCGTGGACCTGGAAACACCATTTAGTGATTATTCTGAAGGTTATATTAGTTGTACGGTAGTTTTATAAATGTATTTGGATATTGTAACAGCATGCATGTTGGGATGTACAAATGTTATTCAGAATTTTAGGAAAGTGTTTCGACAGCCACTAGGAGTATGGTTGTCAAGGAAGGGGAGCATGTATTTAAGAAATATGGTTTTAGAAGGCGCTATTGAGCAATATATACCAATTTCATGTAGGATCAATATTTTTGTTTAAGAAAATAAAGTTTTGGAACGAGCCAGCAAGAATATAAAATGGCGTTGAAATAAATAAAGTGTTGAAGCAAAACTCTGCGTTGTTGAATAATTTGGAGGCGTGTAGCGTTTAACTACGATCATTGGGGGTGTGGCAAGTTCCCCCAGTGCCCCCGAGTTCCTACACCTATGATCATGAATATTGTTAATACAAAGTACAGATAACAGTAGTCCCAATATTGACACTCGTGGAATTCCTGTCTGTATGATCATTTTTGCAATTTTCATGAAGTTTCCTTCAATTTAAGGAAATTTTCTATATACAAATTTTCGCAAAATATTCTTCAACTTTCGGGATAATTTCTTTAATTTTCGGGTCATGTCCTTCATTTTCGGGAAATGTTCTTCTTTTCTTTCTTTTTTGCAATTTTCTTCGAATTTTTTGTTATTTTCGGAAAATGTTTTGTCAATTATGAACAAAATATCCCACTTGTACCTCTTAATTAACCCAAAACTTCAGATCAAAAATCTTCAATTTTGCAAGATCCGCCCTTTAGTCGCAGTTACATCCCTGTTTTCACGGATTGCGGCAATTTAACCATAGCATGAAGGATAACTGGACTGCTGGATAAAGTGACGCATTGGCCGGTGTTTTATTGCAAATTGTGCCCTCCCCCCTCCCTGTAAATTTTGGCCCCGGTCCTTATTTCTTAGAAAATTTGGGCCCCCCAGACAATTAAGCCGTAGCCATCAAGAAAATTTGGTCCCCCTCATACTGTCATAGTAAAAACGGTCCACTAGGAAATTTGGTTCCCCAGCCTTTCTTTCCTACGAAATGCAACGTAGGCATAGGCCCTAAGTCTATTTCTCCATGAGCATTAATAACCCTACTGCCCTTCTTTCCTACGAAATGCTTTAGACCTAACGAAGGCATAGGCCCTAAGTCTATTTCTCCATGAGCATTAATAACCCATACTGTTGGGAGTTTCGACTAGGACTTGGGCCTAAAGGATTAACACTAACGTTAGATTATAAATGATCATTACAATTTACACTTCATGCCTTGGTTAGCCCATGACTTAGGCCTACCTCCAACACCGCAATGAAGCAATGATAAGCATTTTCTTCTCTCCTCAACGGACGAGACAACAACTTGTCTCCCTTTTGCAAGAAAAAGCCATTCTTCTCCCTTCACAGTAAATCTCACAGCCGTTTTGCGTAAAGCACGCTTTTTTTTTCTTTAGTATATCCCGATGGGTACTGCCCAGATCGAAGAAAATATTTCATTTCTTTTTCACCGAGGTGCTTTACTGGAAGCCATTTTCTGTTGGTGGGCAAATTCTACGAGTGCGGCGGCGCTGTATTTCGTACATAAATATCACTAACTTCGGTTTTAGCTTATCACTTCAGTACACAAAATTAATTGAAGAAAGCGTACAAACACACCAATAAATCACTTAGTAAAATCAGTCCGGGGGGACCAAATTCACTAGACATAACTTAGGAAATAAGGACCGTGGGCCCAAATTTACAGTGGCAAAATTTACTATCACACCGGCTTTAATTGGTAAACTTTCACGAATCTAATAGGCCTATTCATTTTCTTCTGAATGGCTAAGTCTATTGGGAGTTACGACACCTTTGGACAAAAAGACATTGGCATGGCAGAGCACGTCAAATGAACCATAAGGTGGATCTTGAAATATGACCAAAAATGTTCAATTATGGGCCGAACATCTTCCATTTTGGACCAAAAACATTACATTTTTGAACCCCAAATCCTGAACGTTTGAATCAATATTTACAATTGAGAGCCAAATGTACTTAAGTCTGCAGCATAATTTACGACTTAAGATCAAACACCTTCAATTTTGGGCCAAGTTAGGGAGGTGAAAGTTGAACGTCTTTATAAGATGTGTTATAAAGGAGCTTAAGCCCCCTCCCCCTCCCCCCAGAAAAACAACACACACACCCGGGGGCCGAAGCAGCTCGCCATGCAACTAATGAAATACACACGTGTCACGCACGTACACCACATGTCAATAATGTGCCCCAACATGTACGACATTGCTACTCGCAGCGCCCTCACTTAATATTTTTTTAAATAATATACACGCTGTGTCCACTTGACCATTCCCGAAATAAATTTCGTACGTTCAGTGTATGTATAATCGTACACTATATGTATGGCGTGTGTTCACGTTTACTTGTGTGTCCCCTGGCTGTTGTCAGGTTTTGTTTTTTCGTGTGGCCTTTGGCTACCCTTTTCCGTGCTCCTTCCTCGCTCATATTTTTGCGCTTGTATAATTTTTGTTAGACTTTGTAGCACGGCCTGCAGCTGTGGAACCCAGTCATTAAACTAAGTCAGTTTCGTATGGCGTGTGGGGACAGTGGTGCGTAAATTTTCGGTGGCCTTGAGTGAGTCGATTTTCTAAGATAAGGAAAGAACCGAAGATCGTTGATGTAAGGGTGCAAATCTTTCAAATGTGCCGCCAGCGATATTTGAGCATAGAAATGCGAGACCTCTGGAAGGGGTTCAGAGCCTTCTCAAAGGCGAAGTCCCGGTGAGGCTTTAGTGGGTACATTTTAACCCTTTCAAGACTCTAAAATGATGTAACTTCAACCAATTTTGAAGAGTATTAATGGAACAGTTGGCAGCGGAATACATGATGTTTGAAATAGGGGCGAAGAATCTTAAGGACACTCTTAAGGGCACTTTTTTCGATATCATAAAAATCACAAGATATGAGAATACAGTGATGGTATAGATAAAGGAAAGGAATAGTAACAAATATTGTTGATTTATCTACATATACTTTAGCATGTTCGAAGAGAATTATCCTTCAAAAGCTAAATCACGATTTCAGTGACTCCTTAATGACTTTTTCATTGCTTATTCAAAATCCAGCAAACTGGCAAAGTATAGGATGCATAAGCCTACTTTTGTGGCATTCTTTTGTTGGGGTAAATTGTACATGAACCATGACTTCGACTGACATCAGATTTTAAATTTTCGAATAAAACACCCCATTTATTACGTAAGTTAAAAAGTTTACCGACTTCCAGACACCACCGCAATTCCCTTTTTTGACATGCAAATAGCAATTCTATTGTTATGTCAATTCATATTTAATTCTAAAAAGAGGTTATTTCCACATCCGACAAAGAAAACGAAACTATATGTCACGACAACTTTCGACACAGAAAATAAATTCTTTCTTTTCTTATGCATGACACACCATCCAGTGACAAAAGGACGTTGTCAATTTATTAATACATTATAAACAGATAAAACATTTTTCTATTTTTCATAGGAAGTTATTTTCTTGACTTTAAATAGTTTCTGTGTCTCGGTGTTATTCTGTATTACATTTTGAAGGCAATATATAAAATATAAATAAAATATTGCATCTGTTACTTAACTCTTTCCTCGTGAATTTCTAATGTGAGTTTATGCATGAACATTATTCATGGAATTATACAGCTTTCCGTCACGTCCAGGGGCATCACTATGGTCTGACGACTGGAAGGATGCTTACATTTCACCCGACAAAAATTTGTGATTGTCCCGACGAAAAGTCTCAGTTTCTGTATGAAGTGGAGCATTTTACCAACAAGTTTTGGTCCCATGCATTTCAAGATCCACCCTTAGGACCACGGGGTGTGCTCTGTATGCTATTGGCAAGCAGAGCACCATCCAAGGTCATTACTTTTCAAATGTAGCGCGCGTACTGTGTAACGCTGTGTAATTGTATTTAAAGCCATACAGACAAAATGGATATTGGATTTGTTAAACTTTACGAGGGCTGGTCTTTGTCAGCTCATATCAGAAGTTGATAGCCCTATAAGCTGTATAGGCTTAAGTCTAAGGGCCGGGGACTTTGGTGGGGGTGGGAGGGGGGGGGGAAGGGGCGCCAAAATTACGGGTAAAAAGTAAAATGCATGCTCTAAATGCATGATCTTCGAAGAAGAGAAGTAAAAAGAACTTTATAGGGTTATCAGATCATGAGATCAGGATTTTCAGCAAAAGCCATAAGAAGTCATAATTCATGTAAATTCACATAAGGGCCCGGTAATACAGACTCAGCCTAAGGCCTATAAAAGCTTAATCCGCTCCGGCTTCAGACTATGGATAAAATGCAGCAATCCGCGAAAACAGGAATCGAGTGTAAATAAAGATCGGATCTTGAAATACAAACTGTTTGGTCCAAAATATAGATATAACACGTCATATTTGGTCAACCAGCAAGTTCTGTATAAATTAAGGTTAACAACAAAAAAGATTTCAGATTTCATGCTTCCAATGTCGAAAGTAAAGCGATAGCATTTCGTCCCTTGAACTGTTGAAAGAACTGCCTACTCTGCATGTCTGCATGTATGCGTTGCCAGTTGCCAGCTGACATATCATACGCTCCCACGGTCTGTACCACGCATTCGTTTTCGTATTACCCGTAGCCCGGGCAGGGTGGAGGGGGTGGAGTTTGTCCAAACAAATAACCCCCCTTTTGTTGAGAAAGTGCCCTTTTTTCATTTCATCGTTGTTTCCTTCTTTTTTTCGAATAATAATAATCTACTATTTTTCGATTTTGAAAGTTAAAATTTCGAAAAGCAAATATCTTCAGCATTTTTTGGTTATTTTCCGTAAAACTGAAAGAACAACAAAAACAATTAGCAAATTTGTGGACTTTTCCGTCAAATTGTTGGGTATGCTAGTGTGTATGTGATTGTGGGTACATTTGTGTGTGGGTGTGTGCGCGCGCGCTAGGGGTATAACTCTATGCCGAAGTAAGTAGCTGAGGTATAATTTCATGATTCTATAGCATGTATATTTCAATCACATTCGATATAATCTTGCCCCCAATATTCATAAACTGCAATATAAACATAGCCTGTGGGTTGCCAGGTTGTGGGTTTTTTAGAAATCAGGCATGGTATAATCTCTAAAAAAAATCACAACCTTTAATCTTAATTGTAAGAGCCCTAACTCAATAACCTGTGAGTTGTGTGTATTTTAGAAATCAGCCATGATGTAATCTCTATAAAAAAAAAATCACACCCACAACCTTTAATCTTAACTGCATGAGCCATAACCTGTGGGTTATTTGGGTTTTAGAAATCAAGATAGTGTATCTCTAAAAAACCCAGAACCCACAATCTTCAGTCTTAATTGCAAGAGCCATAACTCAATAGCCTGTGGGTTGTGTTTTTTTTAGAACTAACCCTCTGTGTGGTAACATAACACAGACGACTTGAACAGAGCTGTAAACATTTGTCGTTATCTGTCGTGGCCCCCAGGATGCGACAGGACCATGCTCAGATTCCGCCTACTTTTAATTGAGAAATATATTTAATATTTGTTCTAATGAAGAGAATATGGACTTCAAATTAGGTGTTATTTATTGAAGGTTGTATTTTAATAGTTACTATGCTACAAGCAATTTCAGCCTGCTAATTAAGAAAATTTTGGCGTTGTTTTTATTCGCAAAAGTCATGTAAATTGGCAACTTTGAGGAGTAGACAAAATCTTCCGGTGCCAATCAGATAATTAATAGCCAGATCTGAAACGTGATATGAAGAGCGGTATTATGGTATTTGTACTGTTTCAGAAGAGTCACAAAGAAATAGTGAAGGAGAACAATATTATTTGAAATTTGAAATGAACGAGGCTAGTCCGGATGTAGTGAGATAAACACTTCACTGCAAGGCAACTGCAAGGCAACAGCAGCCATGTAGTAGCCCATGTAGTGGCTATAGCAGTGGCGTAACCAGAGGAGGGGGTGATGGGTGATCGCCCCTCCCCCCTCCCTAATGATTTTAATCCGTCGGTTCAGATCTTTATATTCTAATCCGTCGGTTTAGATTGGTGCCGTCGGTTCAACAAGCTTTGACATTCCAGTCGCTTATTATGTTTTTAGATTTCAAAAGGGCACTTTCTCAGGCAGTCACGGAGGGGCACATTGTATGTTTTGGAACGAAATTGAGACTTGACATATTTTCGAATTTGGCATTTGTCATCCCAAACAGCAATGACCAAATATTTGTCACGAGCGTGTAACTTGCTCCGGTCATTGTACAGAAAACAAGGTCACCAACCTTGACATCAAGAGTAGCTGGACCGGTAGTACCATGGGATTTGGATGTTGAGCTAGCTGCATGATTATGGGTACGATCAAAGTGTTGTTGCAGAATCAGCTGTCTGTCGCAGATAGTCCATTTGGCAATGTTTCTCAACACCTTGTCAACACATGGCATCAGTGATGGAGACGGCTTACTATACTGAGCCACTTCCCCAAATGAAATGACGAGGCGACTTCCACCACTGGGTTTCTTGACTAAGAAGGAAAGTTTGAGATATTCAACGGCGACGTTAAACTGCTCTGGTTTCGCAAATACTCCAGCCGCTTCAAGGTCATCAAACTTGTTTTGAAGTTCCATCAGAGAGTCACGGTTGTTTTGGGGTAACCGACCTCTACGTTGTTGGTGTAGAGTGGGCCCATATTGACAGTTGCTTCAATCTTCCCACTTGCTCCATTGTACTTGTTAATTACCCTAATGGTATGGTCAACAGATTGAATTTCTTGGGGACGTGGCCATGCATTCTCAGTTTTATCAAACTGATTGGTTTTTATTGTCGTATCTGGGTTCTAATGCAAGTCGGGTATTCTAATGGAAGGAGTCGGTTATGTTGAGTTGAATGTATTCCCCTGGAAAGAATGTCTCCTGAATGTGACAACAAATAACACAAGCTTGGGTGATAATTTGTCCTTTAGCAGGGCGGGTAGCAATGTCATTTCTTACAAGGAATGAGTTTCCTGCAAGTACATCAACATCAAGCTGTTTTACCACAAGTGCATCAAGCTGGAATGTATGGTGGCCCTCCGGTGAGATGGCAATGAGTTTCTCCGATAACGTCAAGTGGAGTAATGCCGTCGGCTTGGTGGGCCACCTGTGGGGTAGGTGTAATGGGTAGGTTGATGAGGTTGGTAAATGACGCCTTCACCCTATTGGTGGTGGTACCCGTATCGAGAATAAGTTTAACGGGATGAGCGTGGAAATATGTGTTCAAGAAGGGTGATTGTATAAGACTCACGAGATGAGCAGATGGTTTATCGATAAGGGCAGACGGTACGTTATCGTCTTGTGTCTCGGGGTCAGAGTCGTCCAGTTGATTTATACCAAGTTCCTCAAAAACACCAACAAGTAGCGATTGACTAAGGGCGTACTTGCCACGGGCTGGAAGGAATTTGCAGGAGGAGAGGTAGTGGGTATAGTAATTGGTCCGCCTAGCTGCCTTACACAGAACACAGAATTTGTTAGGAGCTTTTGGGCGCCGTGGATTGAAAATCTAGCCGGGGGACCTAGGGGATGCTACTGCTGCACGGAAGGCCTTTGTGTCCCCATTGGTAGGTCTATATGAGGCAATAACGATATCCTCCATGTGGACATTTTGGAGAGGGAGGTGTCGTGGCTCACCACAGGTGAGGCTTATCCCCACCAAATCAACTGAAACTGTCCAGGGACATGTTGTCTTACGACGACCTCGTTATCCTTTACCCAGTGGTGTCCATCTTAATGCAACCATAAGCTGATAAGTATGCGAATTCGACCCATTCCAAGGACAATCACAAGCTATCTGATGCACTCTGATGCACATACGCCCACGCCAAAATGTTAATACTCAAATATGTGGGCAGATGATACCTGTCTGTAAAAAACAGGGGGATTACTGGGGTTATCAGCAGATGACTGGATGAAAAATATATTAAATTTTGAGGCACTTGGATCAACATTTTGAGGCTCACAGAGATTGGTCTTACATGTGCAAAAGTGAATTCATTGAGGTTGAAAAAAAATAAAAATCTACAGGCTCAGTGGTTAAAGACGTCATGCTCGTATGCGAAAGGTACCGGGTTCTCGTCGCGAGCGCTGCATTATTTCCTTGAGCAACACACATTACTCTACTTGTTCCAGTCCAAACAGGTGTAAATGAGTACCAACATTGCTGGGGAGTTGATCTGCAATGGACTTGCCTCATGTCCAGGGGAGTCAAGTACTCTAGCGTAACTGGGGATAAGCGCCTGTCTGATGGGCGTAATAATGGCTCAAATATGGATTTAACTAAGAAAAAATGCTCGTATTCATAAATTGAACTTTTACCAGGCAATTTATTTTAATATTTACCATACATGCATCATGGCCATTACTTTTACAACAATGTTGTGATCTCCATTTCACAATAATGTGGAATTAATGTGGAATCTTTACCTGCTACATCTCAAAGTAAAGAAAAAGACACACTACACGCCTGTGCCTATGAACATTTTCGCTTTTTGACAACTGTTTTCCATTTGAAATATTTTGTATTCATTTGATTTTGGAATTCTGGTCATTCATCCATTTATAGCTACGTCCTTCTCAATGTGTGTTAATACATTTACCATGTTATAATAAACGCCTTCATATATATACCAGTATGTCTTTTCTTGAAATAGTACGGTAGGCCTATGTCATTTCAAATAGTCTAATTATACATCTACAGTTCCTAAGTATGGAGCTGTGGAACGCCAAAAGGATCACATGCGATGGAGGTATCAACTTATTTCATGATGGTATGATCAATTTATGTGGTGAAGGTATTAATTTAGTTGATGAAAGTGTCAACACATTTTATGAAGGTATCAACTTATATGGTGAAGGTGTCAATTGACATTGACATAAGTTGATACCTTTATCATATAAGTGGATACATCATGAAATAAGTTGACACCTCCATCACACGTGGTCCTTTAAGCGTTCCATGGTTACCTTTATGAAATAAGTTGAGTCCTCTTGGCGTTATGGAACACCAAAAGGACCACATGTGATGGAGGTGTCAACGTAAATTGACAAATAAGTTAATACCTCTACCATATAAGTTACTACCTATCATGAAGTGAGTTGACACCTTCACCGTATGTGGTCCTTTGGGCGCTATGGAACAAAAAACGACCACATGTGATGGAGGTGTCAACATTGACAAATAAGTTAATATCTTCACCATGCAAGTTGATACCTTCATAAAATATGTTGACAACTTCACCAAATAAGTTGATACCTTCACCATATAAATTGATACCACCATGAACTAAGTTGACACCTCCATCACATTATGGTCCTATTGGCGGTCCATACCAGGAACAGGGCCGTAATTCCCGGGGAGACTAGGTCCACCACATCTTTCAGCAGAATTTCAAAAATTCAGTTTCCAAATAAAAATTACGAAGGCAAATTTTTCCCCAAAATGTACTGAATATAAACATTTCTGCCGGAAAGTGTGGGGACATGTCCCCCTCTCCCGAATATGATTTTCAATATCACTTGTCAGAGTGACATTCACTACCTTCGTGTGTAACAGAAGCGTTTGATTATTTTGGTCAAGTATTTCTGTACATTTTTCTTTGCTTATTCTATCGGAAGAGTCATTTTCTGTCACATATAGGTAAAGTTAATAATTAACTTGTACAGAAATGTATATCGATTAGGATCAAGGGCAAATATTGTTTGTTTTGTAATATATATATATATATATATATATATATATATATATATATATATATATATATATATATATATATATATATATATATATATATATATATATATATATATATATATATATATATATATATATATATATATATATATATATATATATATATATATATATATATATATATATATATATATATATATATATATATATATATATATATATATATATATATATATATATATATATATATATATATATATATATATATATATATATATATATATATATATATATATATATATATATATATATATATATATATATATATATATATTTACATACAGTATCACAACGTTCGAGAAATGAAAAGATATCATTTCGAGTGTTATACGATGTAGTATAAAACCAGCAATTTGAGCATTGCATTTAAGTTATCTTGCTGAAGTGTAGCCTCATACAGTTGTCATAGATACACACGTACAGCACTCTATTACAGCATTGAAAGCCAACAGCAAACGTATTACCTCACAGAGCTATATATCTGTATATTACCCGCTTCTCTCTGAATGAACAGACTGATATGAATTGCTTGATAATGTAAGAATGTATAGAAAAGTGTGGCTTACCAAGGAGCTTATACAGAAGTTTAATATGAACATGAAATATTTTCCCTTCTTTGTCTGTTATATGAAATTATATTTGCATATGTAACATGATATGCCCATTAAAAGCATATATAGACTTACTGACTATAGGAAAAATAATACCCAATCTCCCCTGCAAAAACCATGATATCTAAATTGTCTATTAATTGATATTGTTATAAAATCAATTCATTTCTATGATGATTCTTTCTCCGCTTACCTGTTTTTCGCAAGTTGTTTTGAAGTAATTAACTGAATTGCTTTATTTCTGGTAGAACAGTAGATTGCAAGTCCTTGCACAAAATCAAAGAATGAAAATAGAAATGAGGGGAGGTTTCGAGGCTAGTCGTGTTTCTGAGCAGCAGCTGAGTATCATGAGGAGAACATTATTGCCAAAAACGAAAAACCGTAGTTAGCTTCTCTTCATTAAAACCAATCTATCCTGTAGTCCAACGTGTGCTTTCCAAAAAAAACATTGAAAAAAACATAATGTAAAAAAACACTTTGACTTAGTTTAGAATACATTGCATTTCAACAGTTCAAAGTGTGCTTAAAATTGTAAAAGTGAACGGTGTAGTAAAATTAATTCAAAAGCTGAACAGTGTGATATTATGAAGGAATTTCCTTTATTTTGATCAAATTAATTTAACATATGTTTCTTTGAAGATTAATTATCTCTAAATAAACAGATTGTATGTGATTTTATTTTAATCACTGAGATAAGGTTGACCATTATACTTCCCATTTGTTTATGTGCCCGATAGTTATTATTTAACAAAATAATAACATGTTTTCAAGGAGCACACAACAACGTTCGGGAATGTGATGGTGCATAATGGTGATGTCACAGTTGGCCTGTTACCAGCCGTTTCTACCAAGTTTAACAAGTCCTTGAAGAACTTATATATTAATATATTTTTTCACTTATTTGTTTCTTTAATTGAACTATTTTGTATCACGTAAAATGCACATGTTTTACCAAGAGAATAATTAGTTGAAGTGTTGAATTCTGTCATTTTAACGCCTGTTGCTCCAATGTTTCAAGATTTATGCACATACTCTATTGTGTATTATCTCTATATTCCTATCCACTACCGTCACGGCAAATTGGTAAAGTAATCCTGCTTCAGTCCAGGCTCAGAAAATTGAAAACAAAATTTGACACAAAACTGTAGGCAATGTGTGGGTGGGTGCGAAATAGTACGGATTACGTAATACATTTTACACTATACATTCATGTACTACTACTACGGGTTGTCATGCATTATTGAAACATTTACCAAACTAGAAACATTTACCAAAAAACATATAAAGGCATATATAAAAACATACAAGAAAACATATCCAAAAAATGAAATACCATTATAAATCAAACATCATTGGTAATAAGATTAGACAGTCATGTCACAACCGCATCCAAATGTATAACTGAGTGTTAAATCACAATTCAATTTTCAGAGAAAAAAAAGTCCTTAGTTAATTGAAAACAAGATTTGAAACTAAATTACTGTCAATTTGGGGGCAAATGCAAAAGATTACGGATTACTTAAAGGAATAATCTCATGGAATTTTATTTTAATATATTTGATCGAGGACAATAAAAGAAACAGATTTGTAAAAAACCAAGTTAATATCTTATACAAGAAGGTATTGAATATTAAAGATTTTTCTTGTCTGTGTAAAAGACATTGTTGGTCTGAGTGTAAGTCGTCATTATGATGTCATCACAGCACTCCCTGTACTATTCTTTATTCATTTAATTCAAAATTAATTTCATATTTTCTAGATGCTTGGGACCATTTATTTCTTCTAAAATTATTAAGAATAGTGTAAAATAAAATTTACAAGAATGTTTTCCAATCTCTTCTTGTAACTAGTATTTGAATTATGAGAATTTGGCGATTAATTTTCAAAAAAATACATAAAGACTAGTTCAGGAACTGCCGTGAATGACATCATAATGATGACTAAAACTCAGTACAAAAGTCATTTTTACGCGGGCAAGAAAAATCTTTTTAATATAATAACATCCTCTAAGAATGAGATATCAACATGATTTTTTTACCAATCTTTTTCTTAATTTTTTCTCTATCAGATACATACAAACGATATGATGGGTATATTCCTATAAAACATTTGATACTGCATGTCCTTACATGTACGACAACGAGGAGTTTGGCATACGTCATAGACACATATCACACTAGCAAAGTTAATCTACAAAAAGTAAATCATACATCATTGGTCAGTTCGGGAGCAACCCGAAAAAGTGGGTACCTTAAAATACCCCAAAAATTAGGTACTTTTTATGTATTACGTCATCGCATAAGCCTACACATTTGACTAGCTCACACTAAACATATGGGGTTTCTCTTTTTCCGCTCTGGATTGTCCAAAATTTCAATGAATATCCTGAAATTTTGGAGACGGATAGTAAATGAATATTCAAATTCACGGTTGTCTTTTCGAGAAAATTGATGAAACAGATTATGGGCAATCTGTTTTGTTCATTTTCTCAAAAAGACGACGTAAATTTTAAAAAGCAGCGGCAAAAAGTTTTGAATATCTATTTACTATCCGTCTCCAAAATGTCAGGATAGCCATTGAAATTTTGTTCAATCCGGAACGGAAAATGAGAAACCCGTCAAATGGGTAGGCTCATGCGATGACGTAATATTTAAAAGTACCGAATGTTTTGGGTATTTCAAAGTACCCAGTTTTTTGGGTTGCTCTCGAATTGTTGGTAATAACATTCATGTATTAGCCACAGTATAAAAAGTAAATGCATTACCGAGTGCAAAATCTTATTTCTAATTCAAATTCAAATTCCTTGTACACCTTTTTACCAAATGAAACAAAATATACTCATAAGATTAAGCTTTATATACACAAACAACAATATGTTTGAACGTTATATTACTACACTACGGCTCTTTGTAAAAGATTAGCAAATAAAAAGCTTGTTACACTAAAAAACGATAAATAAAAGCATACATGCGAACAATTAAAAACGAAACAACCTTACAAAATGGGCCTTTAGTAATATGAAAAAATTGATGTTAAACTATAATTCCTGCTAACAAGTCTCAATATTATTTTCGGCTAAGATCGATTGGGATCACTAAACTAGAACATCCATGATGTAGAAGCTCAAGATATATTTTGGGATTCCATTGTATAAGCCTTGTTTTGTTGGTGGGTACTTAAAAGTTTGGGCGCTTCTTGGACAGTAATTGAGGGGCACTTTTCATTTTAAAAAAAGGAGCACTTTTGTCAGATTTCCCGAAAAAGTGGAGGAATTTTGCCTCCTGACCCCATGGTTCCTACTTATATGGTTGAATATCGGCGGGATTGAAGGAAGCAAGGGGGCACTTACCCCACCTTCACTTTTGTGTCCAAATGGATACTTTTGTATGGTGATGTGTTGTATTTTAGAGTTATTTTGTAATCAACCCCCCCCCCCACACACACACACACACTTTTGACTTTCCCCCACTTTCGTTAGAAAAATCCCACCTATAGGTTTGAGATTGGGGAGCCAGGACCAATGTTGCCAATTACTCATCGAATAGGTAAAAGGCTTCTTTTAAAATTGCTGCTTACAAAATTATTGAAGGCATGCCTCCTCCCACCACGGCCCTTGGTGTCAGTGCTACTGGTAAAATGACATGCTTTAATTGTGACAAATAAATACTAAATGTATGTAAGAACTTCTATGTAATTATGTAATATGTAATATTTGTGAGTGAGTTAATTTCTATTTGTTTTAAAGCTTCAAGATTGACCTCGAATAATTTCATATAAATTTCAAAAGGGCGCTTCCAGATCGGTCCGCCCTCAACATTTAAAAGGGCACCTCCTGGTCCGCCATCAACTTTCAAAAGGGCACCTCCTGCTCTCCCTGTTTTAGGGCAAGGGGCAGTGCCCCTTCCCCCTTGCCGCCGCGCTTCCAATATTGCTGCAAAGCGCCAATATCCCCACCTGCCCCCAGGACTCTAGTTGCCCCACTGCGTAATGGAGCTTTAAATATTGTTTGAATATGTGAAAACTGTTTTTCAATGAAGCCAACAAAAACTTAAGCCTCAACAGCAATATGATGCAAATTTTAATGATATTGTTTTCTTTTGACGGAAATTGAAATCATAAACAGACACACTAACAACAAAATACCGTATGTATAAAATCAAGATGGATTTCACATCCTTGCAACAAGACATGCTAAGGCATATTTTCCTCAAATTGCTAATATTTAAGCCATTTTTTGAGCAAATAACTAATTATCGCAATTAATGAATCACAATTAATCTATAAAAACATCACACAAATTACATTTCCAAGTAGCAATTATTATACGAAATATAACTAGAAAGATTTTATAAATTTCTTTTTAAGTTCTCCTTCATGTAAGGTGGACAGATTTGACCCCTGAAGAAATTCATCACAGATCAGTGATTTTACGCATCAGTTATTAGACATCTTTTCTGTAGGCAAACCAAAAATGTTCTTGTGAAAGGCCAGATAATGTTATTGCAGGGAGCTCTTACTCTTAACTCCCTGGTTATTAGCACTGGTGATTTTAAACTTTATAGCCCAAGTAGGCTGAGTCATTCAATTGTGCTATATGGATAAATAGCCCATTTAAGGCTATTTTAGTTTTAATTTTTTTGTTTTAAAACGCAATTCATAGCCCAAACGAGCTATCAATTGCGAAAGCTATACCCCAATTTATATCTATAGTGTGGAACAAATCCCAAACAGGATATCAAGCTCGATAAGCATATACGCCAGACGGTATTTCAACGCTCCAGCCAATGAAAAAAAAGAAGTTTGATTTCAATCGGAGATATTCGGTTGTATTTCCCGAGCTAATGTTATTATATATGCTAAATTTATTCGGATTGCGCCGAGCGAAATTCGAACGAAAATCTCGATTTTGGGCTATCCTCGCACAAGTTCAAAATCCCTGCTGAGCTAAAAAAGATACATAATCAAGTCTGTTTTCTATAATAGCTCAAACAATATCAAGTATTCTTTTGTTTGTATTTTCTAAAGTTCCTTAAATTTTTGTCTCTCTATTAACTTTCCATTCTATTGAAAGCTAGGCTAGGAATCGTAATCTTTTGTAAATATCGTGCATTGGGCGAATGATCGGAATTTCGCTGTTGATGAACTTGTTACACAGTACTGACAGTATCAGTTTACTTTGTACCATAGAGGACAAAACTGAACAAACTTAGCAATAGATATCTTATTCTATTAAGGTCATATTCTCCTCTATTTCCAGATTATGATCTTCAAGGACATATCGATTCAAGTTTCACTCTCTGTTTAAGCCAAATCCTCTACATACAATTTTGGACATTGATAGAAAACTACGCTGTATATGAAAAACCGAATAAAATTCCTCAATCATTAGCCACGCATATACTCAGATTCTCGAAAATTCAGCAGACTATCCTTAGTTCTTACCAAATACATATTAACCAAAACCACACTTGTGTAGACATACACCTTAAACGTTTTTAGAAGTGTAAAACTCCTTACAATCCTAAACTCTCACGCCTTTTTTGAATATTTTGTATTCTTTAAAACATATATTTCCTTAATTCCCTTTTATTAAGCATTTACACGTTTGATTCTTTATGCAGATTTATATATATTTCATTTCACTACAAATGACTGTTCAACATTTTGAAAGTATACAGAGAATTCTAATGATGAGACAAGATTCCCTAATACCGATGACAAAAACTATAACCAATTAAACTTTTGTTTTGCTTTTCTTTTACACTTGAAGGTATACCCAAATACCACAGCCCTTCTTAACTTTTCTTTGTTACGTTTGTATCTTTTAGGAATGTGTATGATCACCTATTTTCATTTGTCACGGTTGCTTGAGTCTTTCGACAATTTTGTCATAAAACACTATATCACAATATACCATGCAGAAAATGAAACATTTCATACTTTTTAGGTGTCGATAACATTTGTAACATTCTTGGGATGAAGGGTACGATATGGAAATTTCCTCTCTCTGTTGCGCATGTCTATTGCCTCCCCAATCTTCTTCAATTCAAACCGAAAATTTTCAAGCGCCCGCAGTCCTATGGGATCAAATATGTATTCGATTTCTGGATCTCCGAGAGGTTTGCCAACTTTCTCGCTAAGAAGACGAGTAATAACCATTCTCTCCAGGCATATTCTTTTCGTTGGAATTGTGCTCATGATATCCGCCAATGCTCTTGATGACTTGTCCTTGGGTGGGTCTTGAAGCATCATGGTCGGGTAGTTGAGTGGAAACGCATAGTCGTCGTAGTGCGAGAAGTTGACCGCTGTATGTCCCGCACTACAAATGAAGATGATTGAAGTCAATACATCTTTTATGTCGTCGGTAGTTTCGAATTGTCCGTGCCCGGTGACGCCATTAATACCTGCCCCACCTGCATCAGGTGGAGAACTTAAGATACGAGCAAATTCTTGAATTTCACGATCCTTCATGATGTATTTAGAGGACTTGTAATGTCCGTCAATGATTTCAGATACGAACCCATAAATAGCTTTATACAACAACAAACCATCGTCACGATACGGGTAGAAGGGCAAAGCCGACGCGTCGTCAACACCTCTCTCCTCAAGATCTCTTGGAAGTTTTCCATCAATGTCCAAACGCCATTGTTTGCGCATTAGTCGGAGAAGATGAACCATACCTTTTTTCCCAATCTGGAACGAAGAATCAATCCATCCGCCCTGTGCAACCAAGACTTCGAGACCAAGATGATTAATGGGAAATAAGAAGACAAAGTGTGGTGCCAGCAATCTAAACACCGGGTGGGATGGGGACAGACACCGGTGTACTGCCACTACTATAGGCTCTATCAGGTAATGGGTAAATCCCAAGTGCGACACAATTTCATGAAAGTTAGCGTCTGCAAGATTAAACCACATTTTTGCTAAGATCCAGGTGTATTCGTCGTCGGAGGGCAAGAAGACTGGGTTATCAGCAGCAGGTTTAGGATCTAGCTGGATGGCCACCGGGACAAGATCTTTCTCTTTATTAACAAAGAACAAGGCAGATGGGGCTACCATTGGTCGGCCATCGGTGCATTCAATATCTTTCATTATTGTGTAATCAACACAGTACAGCCTCTTTGCAGCAATGGCGTTTGCGATTGTCATGCCATTCATTAATGGTCTTAACATAGTATCGTTCACTTTGGGTCTCAATGGGGCTGATCGGCAACGATGGATTACGAGTGGATTGCCGTGAGATAATCTTTGACGACCGAAGGCCTTGTCACATCGCCACATATTTATATCTGCGGGTTTTCTCAAGAAGCTGCCGGTATACTCGGACAAAATGTCGTCCGGGGATGTCCACAATTTACCTGTGATATTCTTCACCTTGATTTGAATGGACGCCGCACGCTTCTTCTTTCGTAAGTCCCATTTACTGCTACTTGTAAAACCTTCATCTTTTGGAAGTGTCCTAAGTTGTGGGAAGAATCCTTCATCCCTTTGATCAAATTCATATATTTTCTGTTTTCCATCTATCTCCTCTTTCCTGCTTTTTATGTTTTCTGCGTTTCTAGGAAGGATTGTGTCGTGCTCATTTATCACTAGCCGCAAGCCGTCTGGAATCCATCGATTAACAGGAAAGATGTGCACAATCTCGGTCACCAAATCTTTAACTTTCACCCATTCAACATACCAATCATCAAACAAACCGAAAGTGTCTCGCCAAAGTTCTATCTTCTGTATTGATCCAAAGTTTTCTAAATTCTGGATTGGAAAGTCATCCATTTTGCCAGCCTCGAAATCATTCCTCCATTGGCAATTCAATTCAATGATTTTTGAGGACTCACCTTTGTCATTTATCATAATGATATGAACATTTGCATCAGTTCCAGCGCCAGTCTTGTTGCCGGTTTTCACACTTACAACGTAGTTCGTGCCCTTTGGTATGCGTTTTAGAATTCCGGAATGAATGGCGTTACCCATTGTGCATTACAGATTAATATAAACTGTTACAGGAGAAAAGTTAGTTGTCCTTTAGATTGTGTAGCTTTCGCAGTATGTTATTTGTTATCCGAAATGTTTTTCAAACTTGATCGTTTTTTGTATCTGAAACGTCTTCCATCAGTGAGAAGCCTCAATGTCTCTTAAATGAACAACTGCCTGGATGCTGCTTTCGCTGCAATACATCTCGTCATTTTCATTAAAGTACCAACCCGTATTCTTTTCGGATAAAGATAAGCATCATGCACATATATTGACTGATTGAAGCATGTGAATTTTTCCCTACACAGCGTGTCAGATAGGAGCGTGTTTATGGTATGATGGAAAAATTGTATAGACCTATGAATTTAAGGTGAAAAGTGATAATAATTATGAAAGAGGCATACACGAGCTGTGCATATACTGATGTATAATCTTATATAACAGAGGTTCTCGCCTCCAGCTGGTTTTTCATATGTCAAATTGAATATTCATATCGACTATTTGCTAATTTGTGTTGTCCTCATTCAGGGTCAAGGTCCTAGGATAATCATTGCTACTATCATGTATCATTCAATAAAGAAACTGCACTTTCAGCAACAATTTATATGTTTTTCACAATAGCACTTTGAAATATTACGTATTTACGTATAAAGTCCGCACATTTGAAAATCATTTAAAACAAGCATTCATGATACCTTGGATTGACATTTACAAGCATCACAACAAAAAGGATTAGTAAACCAATCAGACATACATCGTGTATAGCAAGTTAAGGAATGTTAATTTGAAATGAATAGGGACAAAAGAAATAACAAAATGGATATTAAAGTATTCAACAAATCTTATTTCCCTAATAGGATATTTAAAATTCCTATCTTTCTATTAAATTTGTTTAAAAAATGATTAATTCAGACTAATAATATTGTGCTCTTATCATTATCTCTACGTAATCTATTGCCATGCATGCACTTAAAGAGTCTGGTGAAGAAACTGATGTCTCAAGTAATTCTGGCAAAAAATATTTTCAAGTAGTATAACATTTTGAAATTAAATTTCACTTGACCTGTTGACACATTAACAACTGTTATATGTCCGTAGGTACATGTAAATGAGCATGTAGAGGCAACAGTAACTAAACTGCTTCATAATATATTACATACATTATATATCATAATATATATTATATTACATTTCACAATTCCCCTTTTGTACAGACTGACAGATAACCAGTGAACTTATCCCCTTAAACGTGCCAACAAGGTGCAGAAAGTCTACTTATCTGTTTATAAGAGTAACAACTGACAAGTCAACCATCGTTGAAAGTTTTTAAAAAGATAACATCTCAACGACAGGATATCATATACAGATGGAAGCAAAATAGGCCTACAAAAGGCTGTAATATGACTCAATAAGATTATGAAATAATTATAGGGCACCTCCTAACAAGTATAATGACATTGAGAATAAGACTGCGAAGATCGTGACAGTAGAGGATTTATGTTAGCACATTAAACTCCTCATTTACACATTTACTGGTCAATGGTTTATTGAATTTGTTCCAAAATGGGTTTTTACCTAACATAGCACAGCTTCATCTAGCTAGTCGTGCTGCCGTCTTTTTCACGGAAACATTAACAAAATCACGGCCGAATTAACAAAATCACGGCCGAAATTATAACTGTGAATTTCGGAAAAGAAATTTTTAAGATACAATTTATCATTTTTAGTTTTGAAAATTAGGTCAAAATGATTCTCATGAACAGATGAAGCTACAAATCTGCTACGTCTACTTTTCGTAATGATCTTTGTCTGTTTGTTCGCGTGCTCGCGATTTCTTTTTTCTGTGGAAAAAACATTGACCAACTTGACCAGAATAGATACATGATTAGCATATTTTGTTAGGGTGTAAAACCATGAAATAAAAATATACAAAGAGAATTATAAGCTAATACCAGTGAATTTATTTCTATATTAAACTCTACAAGACAACGCAATATAATTAAGCAAGAAAAGCCAATAAATTAATACCGTTGAAAATTTTAATTGTACGTAATGAAGTTCAATAGTTTTGTTTACATGCTAAAATGATAATAAATGAATAAGGCGCAGTCTTTGCTGATAACAAAATAAACACCAGTAAAATATCCATAAATTGCATTACACTCTACAGAATCAAATGCAATAACTCTTTAAGTTAAATCCCATCAAGCCTCGAGGGCTTATATAGCCAGTGCTTGTCATACATTTACCCGGTTTCCATTTGTGCTAAGCGGACGAGAGTACTTGAATCCCCCAAGATGGAAAACCTGTCCACAATTTACTTTAAATGTCAATTAGAAGAGCATTGGGTTTATTAATCAAGAGATTTTTGCTCAAATTTTCTGAGTGTTTTTTTAAATATTATAGTTTTCTTTGAAGCCAATCCTGATCCTTAAATTGATTAAACGTTTTCGAGTTTTCGGTAAATTCGCCCCTGATTTTCCAATGCAGTGTTGCTCCTGGAACTCCACCCTTGGATCATCAACACAAATTCGTGCACACCTAGAAATGCTCACTGCATACCCATTTCTCCAATTTGTAGATGAAACCGTGAAAACTGCAAAATGAGTCATGCAGGAAGTAAAAGGACACATAAATGGAGTAGCAAAAAAAATCCCAAAAAATGAAGATAATTTTTAGAACATGAGGGAAACTTGAGTTGAAAATTGAAGCAAATTTAAGGAAAATAAAGTAAGTTTCCCGAAAATTATCCCTTTGGAATAAGAAGAAAAAAAAAAAGATGTGAAGGGATTTTGACACTTCAAAATCAAATCATCAGACCTTTACTACTGGGAGCCAAAATGGTTCTTGGCCCCCAATACAATTATTGGAGGGCCTTGGCCCCCTGCCCCCTCTCCGGTTCATACGCCCTTGCAAAATAGATCCCAAGATGCATAAATACTTTAGTAATTGCTGAATTTGGTTGCCCATTGAAGAATTTTGGTCACCTAGTTTACAAAATTGTAAGAAACTGCAATGCGATAAGGATAACTGGTTATCTTCACGACAACGAGTGAACACACAATTACAATGACGGGGTCGTCGCCTGCGTATTCACTTATGATAGTAACAATGCTATCGCGAAACGCTTAATACGACCAGGTACACAGGTACGACGTACAGACAGACATAACATCGACAACCAAGTCGATGCCCACGGCCTTTGATAACCAGTTGTGGTGCACTGGCAATGGTTATCTTCAAAAATATATTTACATTTTATAGCTTTCTCTAAGTTACAAGAACTGGTGACATAATTTATAATTTAATAATTTCAGTCAGTGTCAAGAAGTTGTCAGAATAACAACTCCTTGGTCCTAGGGTAATCACCACTACTATCATATATCATTCAATAAAGAAACTGCACTTTTAGCATCAATTCATATGTTTTTTCACAATAACACTTTGAAATATTACGCATTTACGTATAAAGTCCGTTTATTTGAAAATCATTTAAAACAAGCATTCATGATACATTGGATTGACATTTACAAGCATCATAACAAAAAGGATTAGTTAACCAATCAGACATAAATCGTGTATAGCAAACTCAGTGAGGTGAATGGATAAGTTTATTTAAGGAATGTTAATTTTAAATGAATAGGGACAACAAAAATAACAAAATGGATAATAAAGTATTTTAACAAATCTCATTTCCCTAATAGGATATTTAAAATTCCTATCTTTCTATCAAATTTGTTTGAAAAACAATTAATTCAGACTAATAATATTGTGCTCTTATCATTATCTCTACGTAATCTATTGCCATGCATGCACTTAAAGAGTCTGGTGAAGAAACTGATGTCTCAAGTAATTATGTCAAAAATATTTTCAAGTAGTATAACCAAGGAGCTTCTAAGCTCCTTGGTCTGTTGGTATAACATTTTAAAATTAGATTTCACTTGACCTGTTGACACATTAACAACTGTTATATGTCCGTAGGTACATGTAAATGAGCATGCATTTACATTTTATAGCTTTCTTTAAGTTACAAGAACTGGTGGCATAATTTTTAAATGTGCCAGAGTAACTATTTGTCTCTTTGTAATTCGAACTAATTCTATATGAGCATTGTGCTATTTTAGTATTATTATTATTATTTTTGTTTGAAGGTGCAAAAGTGTAAATGTTCCTTCGGGCCTCGCACCAGTGATCTACGGGTGATTGTGGTTGCCCAGTGAAATTTTCTTAAACAATGCATTGGGTGCCACCATAATATCCTAAAGTGATTTTTCACGGTATTCAAAAATTTGACCTTGCCTGTATAGCATTTCGGAAACGATTGAAAATAAAAGTCATATTTCTTATTGTTTTACCCCTGAATAAAAAAAAATGAAAAATTGACAATGCACGAAAATTATACTGAGGTCCGTAGCGATATATAGGCTAAGTCTATAATCGAGTTCAATCACATACATTCTGTTTTCCTAAGTTCGCAACAGCGAGATTAGATAAAATGGGGACTTCATGGCTACCTTGGTGATGCAGATACTCTTAATCTAAAGCGCATCGGCCCTTAACTTACACATTATGTCATCCATGACACACCATTGCCAGTGTGCTGTCATCATTTCTTACCAAGGTTCTGAATTTGAACTGAATAAGATTAAGCCGGCAAAATCCTTCTAGAGGACATGAACGCCAACCGAGCGTAGTAAAAGTATGAGAAAAAAAAAATCAATTAAATAACAAGCTTAGCAAGTTTAGCTTTGAAACAGTTTAGACTTGGTGCATGTACAATGTCTGGTTGAGGTAAGTAAGTGATGTAGACTTGTTGCCTTTCTTCTACAGATCACGGCTTGCAGTCTTGCAGACAGATTTTTCGAACACTTTAGAAATGCAGTGGGCAAGAGCCAGCAGTTACAGGCAGTCAGTGTTGAACTTTAACAAGTGATCTTTCCAAAACACATTTAGCCTTGACTTAAAACTGTTCATTCATACTGTTCCAAATATTGATGATGCGAAAAGCAAAAGTAGATAGTTGTCGTGTTGTCCTGCATCTAGCTTTTTAAATTTTCAAGTGTCGTAACCAGCTGCCGCGAATATGTTGAGCTACTACATCATTGATGTCTGGTCGTTCCTGGTCTGGTCAACATAAAGGTGTTATTCAGTATGTTGGGTACGTACGTACGTACGTACGTACGTACGGACGTATAATTGCGATCAATATAATTCTACGTACGTCACCTCAAGTTTTGTCATACTGTATCGTGTACGAATTCACGAATTTACGATCTTTGCCAAAATGTGAGTTTTCTTCATTTATTGTTGGTTTGGCCTACCTGATTTTACTTGTATTAAGGGTATTGGAATTAAAATTTATTAATGTAAATATTTATTAAAATGACAATGCTATAAATTATATCCTCAAACTCGGTCAAAGCCTACCGTCGTTCATGCACGTAAAGTGTACGTGTTACCGAATACGTATAGTTAACGTGTTATGTAAGCAGTCGTTAGGCTACTTTACGCGTATTTACCCGTAACGTTAGGCCTAGCCTCATTGGTGCAGCTACGCTAGCACACTACACTCACGAGAGGAGTGTTTTGTGTCTGAAAATATAAGAATCCATTATCGCGTGTCTAGCGAAAGAGAAAA
This sequence comes from Chiridota heheva, assembly GCA_020152595.1. Classification (NCBI taxonomy): domain Eukaryota; kingdom Metazoa; phylum Echinodermata; class Holothuroidea; order Apodida; family Chiridotidae; genus Chiridota; species Chiridota heheva. The sequence goes on along the minus strand of JAIGNY010002731.1, from coordinate 960,124 downwards.
AAAAAGAAAACTAGAACATCAATGATGCAGTAGCTCAACATATATTTTGAGGGTAGGCCTATGAAGAAGCCTGTTTATGTGAGTGGGTTGTTAAATTGAGTAGGCTGGTTATAACGAAAATATCCTACATAAAGATAAAACAAAAATACATTACGTCTAGGCTAACCTCTCCTACACTGGTTACAAAAGAGCATGCAAATTAACACCGATGCCCTCAACTTTTGCCAAATGTAACCACACAAACATGATGAAGCTGATTAATTCAACTTACTTTTTGGTAAAATTCCCGAAATCTGTTGTAAAGAGGTGTAAAAATGGTTGATTCTATGGAAGAAATTGAGTGTCTTGTGCACATGATGATAGCGTTGCAACTAATGTTGCAAATGCACACGAACAACTTGAAAAAGAGAGGGGCCAAAACGGGCGCAGATACAACAAAACAAAAAATTGTTTAAAACGTGACATTTACATTGATGTGACACAAAGTTTTAACAGCGTGTTTTGGTAATTTCATGTGTACACAAAAATGTCCTTGACCCTTACAAAAGAAAAACAATTTTTCATTAGCTATAAAACTTGAGGTAGATTATAAAGAAATCATTAGATTGCTTTGGAAGTTGAAACTTGGTCAGAAGATTTGTTATTTCCAATTTTATCATATGAAATAAGGATTATGTCAGACTTTTATGTCTCCTTTAATATTGATACATACAAATTGTACATACAGTAAGTAACACGCACGTAGGACGCATAATGGTGCGTTTATACGCTCAAGGCTGCACAGAGGATTCAGATACGCACTCAAAATATGTTGATAATTTCTTTATGCAAGCATCCTATCTTATTGGTTGAAAAAAAGCTTACATGCATGCTACAGTTTTGTCAAGACGCTCGCAGAAAATGTGTTGAAACTTTATATAGTTACTGAGTTATTATGCACTTGTCAGTTGTATGACCCACCTACTACCTGTGGGACGGTGAGTCATTGATATATGAAATAGTGACTCACATGTGCGTCATTGTACCAAATCGGCAGTCATCAGAGTGATTCTGGGGTGGGTCAATTTGACTTTGACCCATTGAAAGGTGATTGATTTGGCGTAAGTCATTTTACAAGAAAATGTCAGTCACCTAATTGACTAAGGGGTGCGTCAATTTACATATTTTGTCCCCCCACTTTTGTGCAATGACTCACCTTGTCTGGGGGTGTAGGGGTGAGTCACACAATTGACAAGTGCATTATGATATTCACAATGTGTATAACAAATAGTTTCCGTGTGCTGATTTTCAGGTTTAAATAAGGAAGTCTTCATATCGAAAATATAGTTGCCCAAAATTCTCATGTATGTAATTGTTCATATTCTAAATCAGAAATTCAGAGCAAATGAGTTGGAGTATGAAGATTCGTACTAGCTTGGGGTGAACTAGTACGAATCATTATAGCCTACTCCCAACTCATTCGCTTTAAATCTCTGATGTAGAGCATGAACGATTACATACATAAAAATTGTACATGCTTAAGCAAAGTCAATGGCCTTCAACTTGATTTTCGGTATGAAGGTATTTCAACCTGAAAATTAGCAAACAGAAAATTGAATTTGTTTTCCATTTTGTAAATATTGTAATAACTCAATTGATTTCCTAAAAGGTTACATGTATTTCATTCAAAAATAAAGTTTTGACACATTTTCTGCAAATGTCTTGACAAAAAATTAGCATGCACGTAAGCATTATTTTTAACCAATAAGAAGATAGAATGCTTGTGTAAAGAAATTATAGACATATTTTAAGTTCGTATCTGCATCCTCTGTGCAGCTTTCAGCGTATGAACGCACCAGTGTGCGTCCTACGTGCGTGTTACTAATGTACGACACATACAATTTGTATGTATTAATATTAACAAAGAACAAGGGCGTTGAGTTAGTCCAATTTAGATAATAATAGTGCGCAACAGTGCAATTATCGCGTCTTGTAACGAACGCACAGGGTGATTTTTTTTGTATCTGCGCCCGTTTTTGCCCATCCTTTTTCAAGTTGTACGTGCTCGTTTGCAACATTAGTTGAAAATTGACCATTTTTACCCATTTTCAAAAAGAATTTGGGAAATCTACTATAACATAAGTTAAGAAAAAAATTAACAAGTAGAAAATTGGTGATTGAAAACTAACTTACTTTTTGGATATTCTTACACCAATTAGTATAAATTATACACTTTTCCAAAAACCGTTCCCTAAATCTTTACATACTGTATTTACCACTACGATGGGATAAAGTTCTCTGATTCGATGTTTTGGTCGCTATCTTTCTTAGACACAGTACATTTGCGATCAACTAATCAAACATCTGCAAATAAGTTTTAGAATGTTCCACTAAACAGCAGGTTGAGTTTTTGCTGACAACATTTTTTTGTTTATATAATTTTGATAAATAGATTCAGTAAAAAAAACTGTGTGCGAAAACAAATAAACATCAAGAAATATTTAGATTAAACAATTGTACTTTAAAAGTATTATCTTAATTTTCCCCTTAAATAGTCTAAAACATATCACCCCGGCTAAAAAGTTACAGCCCCAATAGCAGTGTTTTGAACTTTGACCGTACTTTGGCGAACTCGTCGGACGATTTCTACGGAAAGAAGAAGTAGTCCAAAATATCACCCTAAAAACAGTTTTTGAAGAGATGGATGGGCTTGTCTGAATAACATCATGAATAAGCATTGTGGGTAAAAAAAGAAGGTAAAATGGTTCCGTTTTCATAAAGATCTTAAAACTGAGATTTTCCTGTCTTAACACAAGGCTTAAAACAGTACAGCAGGGTATAGGTTTTTGTAGTACCCTCGGATGGCCAGCCATCACTAATGGTAGCCATTCTAATGGTACTTTAGGGACTACTAGGAGTGAGCCACCATCTCAATACAATGCTATGCAACATCACTGAAACAACAAACTTTTACTTCCAAGTGGCTGCCAAGTTGCTCTCCTTACCTTGTAAGCATGAGAAACTTAGTCCTCCGTATTAAGAGACGTTTCCAAATCAAATGATGATATTACTGAGTAAAACTTGTTGTTAAAAAGGTACCAAAAATCATTATTTTCTTGAAGTTTTTGCTCTGTGGTCTTTTACGTTGAAGTACCTGCGTAGAAAGAACTGACTTTTGTTTTTTAGACCTGGATACGCAACGCGTGTGTGCACAAGCTAGAGAAAGAGCAACATGGGCTAGGAAATTTCATGGGCATTTTGTATACATATATACAGCACAGGAATTATATTGCACTGTATGAGCCTTGGAATTGCAGTGCATATAACATGGTATGCATATGCTTACTACGAGCGTATAAGCATATTCCAAATATTGTGCATGCTTATTTAAGCGGGTTATACATCTTATTTGTGCACGCACATGTACATGCGCCGGCATTACATTTATTGTTCAGAGTGTTTCACGATTTTGAACAAACTGAGAAACAATTGTCTTTTTTTAATGCTTTCTTTCGAATTTTGACCATTTATTGTTGTTATTTCTCTCCAACTTCTACAAGTGTAACTGGAAACAAACTGAAGTGTGTATGATTTTTCAGTGAGAAGGGGGTTGATTTTGATATCGTAAATGTCCCCAAAAAAAATCTGGGAAGTTTTTTTGGAGACGTGTTAAACTCCATTGACTTTTGTTTAGTGTGTGGCGCAACTTTTTCAATGGACATGGACATATACACAAATTGGTAGATTTAAAGATCTGCTCTATTTGGGTATGTGGACTCCTGCTAGGGTTGTTAGGAATACACGTTTGATGTATATTTGTTGGAAATGCAATTAACATTGATAAACTATTTTTTTCAATGACTATATATCCGATTTTTTCATTAAAGAAGTAACACAAATATTGCCCTAAGTAGACTAAAATTGTGAAATTTCATGCGTTTTGCACGCATTCACTATAAGTTTCCCGTAGACTTCAGGCCATCTGTTTAATTTGTTATTTCTATCTCCTCCACAAAACTTTCACTCTCTGCAATATCTATCTCCCTCCCAACACCAACATTCAACCAACCAGCCTTAACAACCTCATCTCTCAGCTTCCCACCCCCTTCATCCTTCTTGGTGACTTCAATGCTCACAACCCTCTGTGGGGCTCTAATACCACCACCCCAGAGGCAAGTTCATCGAAAATGCTCTCCGTCAGCACAGCCTGTCCTTACTGAACACTAACTCCCGACCTACCTTCATCCTGCCACAGGCTCCTCACCTGTTTTGACCTGTCTATCTATTCCCCTAACCTCCTCCTTGATTTTAGTTGGAGAGTCACTGCTGTCCTCTGTCTGTGATCATTACCCTCTTCTTATACACTCCAATCTTCAAACCCCCACTGAGCACACCCCAATTGGAACCTCGACAAGGCTGACTGGTCCATTTTTGAAACCCTCTGTAACTCACACCTCTCCCCATCTCCTCGAGGATGAGGATCCCATGTCTAACTTCAGTAATATCCTTATCAACATCGCCACCTGCTTAATTCCCAAAATCTCCAAATCATCCCCTCAACCCCTGGTTCTCTGATGACTGCAAAACCGCCATCAAGAACAGGAAAAGAGCCCTTAGGAACTGTAAAACTAACCCAACCACCCATAACCTCAACCTCTTTCGCATCAGCCGTGCCAAGGCCAGACGCACTATCAAGGACAGTAAAACCAACACTTGGAACAACTTTATCTCTTCTCTCACCACCAACACCCCCACTAAGAAGATTTGGAGAATGGTTAACAGCTTCCACGGCAGAGTAGGCAAATCTTCCATCTCCCATCTCTCTTGAAATGGAGACCTTCTCACCGCAAAAAGGACATTGTTGACCACCTCGCCGCCTCTTTCAGCAACATCTCATCTTCGACCAACTACTCCAATGCTTTCAAAATAAAAAAGCTTGCGATGAAGCCCGGAGAATCACTTTTCCTTCTGACAACTCTGAAGCTACAACACCCCTCTCACCCGTCTGAATTAAACCAAGCCATCAATGACGCTGGCTGCACCTCCAAGGGCCCAGATAACATCCCCTATCAGTTTCTGAAACACCTCCCCATCAAGGCCACCACTACCCTACTCACCATCTTCAACCACATTTGGACCTCACACTCCTTTCCCCTATCTGAAGGACAGCTATTGTCATCCCCCGTCCTTAAATCGGGAAGGATAGCACCGACCCCACCAGCTACCGACCCATCGCCCTAACTTGCTGTCTCTGTAAAATTATGGAAAGATCATTAATCAGAGACTAAACTGGTTCCTCGAGACCAACAGAATCCTCTCTCTGACCAAAGCCGCTTCAAAACGCGTCGCAATACCCTAGACCAGTTAATTACGCCGACACCGCTATCCGGGAATCCTTTCCAAAAAGGAACACCTCATTGCCATATTTTTTGACCTCGAAATTTCGGCACTACTTGGAAATACGGCATAACCCGGAAACTTCACACCATTAGCCTCAGAGGCCATCTCCCATCTTTATTCAAAACTTCCTCTCACCCAGGCAGTTCCAAGTTCAGATTGGCCACACCCTCTCCAAGCCGTACCCCAAGAAGAGGGTCCCCAAGGCAGCATCCTCTCCCCACTCTCTTCAACCTGAGCATTAATGACATCGGGAAATGACCTTGGCCCCAACATCAAACGTACCTCTACGTGGATAACTTCACCATCTTCTACTCCTCCCTAGCTTTCCTATTGTTGAAAATAGGCTCCAAACCAGCCTCAATCAGCTGCAAGTCTGGAGCAACAATAACGGGTTTAAATTCTCCAAAGACAAGACAGTCTGCATGCACTTTTGTCATTTCAACAACCTCCCCCCAACCCAAACTTTGTGCTCAATAGAAATCGCATCCCTAAAGTTGAAAACACAAAGTTCCTGGTCTAACTCTAGACCCCAAGCTCACCTACAAGCCACACATCACCAACCTGAAACTAAAATGCAATAGCTCCTCAACATCCTCCGACTGCTCTCCAACACTACTTGGGGAGCGAACCCTTGCTCTCCTCAAAATTTTCAGGCTCACCATTCGTGCCAAGCTTGACTATGGCAATATTGTTTACTGTGTCGCTCACAACTCATACCTCAACCACATTAACACCATCCAAAATGAAGCCCTCAGGCTTTGTCTTGGAGCCTACAGGACCTCCCAATCACTAGCCTTCATGTTGCAGCCAACAAACCCCCTTTCTACTTAGATGTAAAAAGCTTAGCCTCTCCTATGCTTTTAGAGTCCTCACCAACACCCAGAACCCTGTTTACAACCTCATTAGGTACCCCAATTTCTCCTCCCTCTTTGATAGGACTAAAACCCTATCCCTCCCTTTAGCTTACGCATTAAAATCAGACCTCATCCAACTTGGCATCAACCCCACCACTCTCGGCACCTACTCCTGGCCCACTTTTCCCTTGGGCCACCCCCCTTCTGTCCACCTAGACCTCTCCACTTATAACAAAACTCAAACTCACCCTAATCTCTTCATCAATCTCCACAACCAAATCAAAGACCAACTCTCAAATTACACCTCCATCTATACTAATGGCTCCAAGAAAGGCAACAAGACAGCTGCTGCTGCCATCATCCAAGACATCACCCTCAGTAGCAGACTCCCCGACTACTCATCAATCTTTTCAGCCGAGGCTAAGGCCATTCTCCTTGCCCTCAACTTTATTGAGTACTCTCCTTTTTGCCACTTTGCTATTTTCTCCGACTCAAAGGCTGTTCTTACTTCATTACTCAATCTTAAATAGGATAACCTCACATGCCACCTCCTACGGAAATTCTTTTCTCCCACCCTCTGCAGGAAAAGTGTTCTTTTCTTCTGGATACCCAGCCATGTTGGCATCCCAGGCAATGACAGGGCTGATGCAGCCGCTAAGCTTGCCCTCACCCTCCTCCCTTCCCCTTTTCCCAAAACCCTCTCTGACATCAAACCGCTTATCGCTTCTCTTGTTCGGGACCGCTGGCAAACCTCATGGAAGTCCCAAATTGATAACAAACTCCATGTCATCCAGCCCACAATTCCGATCAAAGCCACCATCAACAACCTCTCTCGTATTGACAACGTTCATATTACCCCTCTTAGAATAGGTCACACTCATCTCACCCACTCCCACCTCCTTATTGGCTCCCCCTAACCCCTCTGCAACAATTGCCATTGCACCCTCACAATCCATCACGTTCTCCTTGCTTGCCCCCTGTACAACCTTCCCAGAGCTTCCCTCGCTCCCTACAACTCAATTGCTGAGTTCTTCCAGAAAAATTCTCTGGATAAAATTATCTCCTTCCTTTATCATGCCTCCCTCTACGGCCATATTTGATTCTCCTCTTCCACCCCCTCTCTTCTTTGTTTTTGTTTCAACCATGCACCTCCTCTCACGATCACAGCTTTCTGACCTTTTGTCCTTAAATTTCTCTTTCCTCATTCTCCCCTGTTTCCTTTACTTCCTACCTCTGGAATGATCTGACCTCTCAGGCACAATTTGACCTTAGTTGTTGTGGTGCCGTTAAGCCATCATCAAACAAATAAACAAACAAACCATGGATCGGTGGTCTATTTAAGGCAAACATGATGACAACACAGTAAAATGTCCAAGAAACTTAAATAAGATTTACATGTCTCGAGCTTGTTCCTTCGTACAATGGCAGCCTTTCAAAAATGTTTATTCAACCTCGACAGGGGGTTCTAATTTTGATCCTGTGATTAATACTTGATTAGTACACCTATATGTGTCATTGTGTGGCGTACCTAGTTATTAGAGCTGTGAAACGTTTAGGGATTTTAGTAAAACGTGTACATGCTGAAAAAAGCGAGCGTGTATCGTGTACACGCGTTTAGTACTGTCATTTTCGGAAATACACCCAAATTACTCCAAAACTACACGGCGAAGTAAAAAAAATCGCGCAACCAGTATGGCAAAAATACTGACTCCATTGCCCAAATAGACACAGAGTTTTGCTTTCCAGATCGTAAAAAGTTTCCTTCTACAGTATAAATCATCATTTTTTTTTTATGGAAAATATGCATGGAAATTTAGTTTAGAAAAACAGATAACTTTCTTTTAATGTCATTTAAACTCAACATCGCATAAGTTTTTTGTCCTATACGCTACAGCTTTCAAAGTTCTTCTGTGAAAATCTTGCATACTAGGATATACTATGATATACCTCGCTGTAAAACATTTCAAAACTACGCCACCACCACCATTAAGTTCTGAAATATCAGTCCTCTCGAAAAAATGGCCGCCATCTTTGCAATGCATGCAGAATTTCAGCTCTGTTAAAACCTTTTTCTGTTTGTTTATTATGCAATATTTTTTCTTTCTTGCAAAATTTATTTGACTCATCAGGTAATATTTACATGAAATGTACTGATTGTCACGATTCAAGTATTTTTCAAGTGTTTTTTTGTCGATTTAACAGCTTGTAAAACAGGCCTTGATTGTGTGGGATTTAAAGCCTTATCATATTAATTATGGCCTAACGTTAGGCCTATTGTTAGTTTCACTGTTTACTGCTGCACATTCGCAGTGCATTTTACAAGTTAGCCTACTCAGATTTCGGCGAAATCAAAGTGCATAATATCTCTATTCATTGGTGATTACTGCGCATTTGTGATTTGCACATTTAAAAAGGATTATGCTAATCGGGTTTACAGTTTGTAAAAAGTTCTTGATTGGAATTTTGTCAGCTGAATGTGTGTGTGATTTGAATCATGAATATTGATTATCAACGGCAAGACACTGATGTATGAAAAATGATTACTGGCAATAAAGTATTTAGTAAACGTTTACAAGATTTGCGAGCGTGTAGCGTGTACACGCTAATCGGTCACAGCTCTACTAGTTATTAGTCATATACCCACAATGCTTTTTTCAACATGGTTGCGTGTACATTGGCTTCTGCCGTTCATTTTTTCTTTCGAGGAAGGTAAAAGAAAAGCTTATGCAAAAAATAATAATAATAATAATAATAATGATAATAATAATAATGTTAATAATAATAGATAAATAAATAAAAATAAAATTAATCATAATAATTATTATAATTATAATAGTAATGAAAAAATAAATAAGAATAATAAAAATAATAATGAAACAAAATAGAATAAACATAGCTCTGAAGAAAGGATAAATCCCAATTCCTGTCACTGACCTCTGTGTGCAGATTATGTTTTGTTGAAGTATTTCACTGAAAAGCAAAAGGGACAACTCTTTTTAAGCTCTAAGTGTAGGCATATAAGCCTTTACCATTGATAACATTGTAAAGTTTTGTCAGCCATTTTCTGTTGAGTAATTAGCTGGTCACATCTCTCACCATATGGAGCATCTTTCTCCATGCTCACGGTAAGTGCTTAACACTTCCCTAGATAAAAATCCTATATCTGGCTGTACACAGTATGTACATGCATACTTCCCTAGTACATGTACATGTATTACTGAAACGATTCAATAGAAGCAGTGTTTGACAAATCGATTAAAATTCTACTTGTCTGTCGGGCAGTAAGTTGCTAAAGTTTGGTTGCCGGGGCGTCAAATCAACTTGCCCGGAAGCACAAGTGGGGATTTCCCGATTGTTATTAGCACCTACACTAACGCTGATGCCAGGCAGTATGAAAAAAATATTTACATTTTATAAACGGTTACTTATCACGAATGGAATGATATATGAACTATTTGAGTGAATTGTCATGTATTAAACAACTGTTTGTGTCTTTATGTACATGAAATATTGTTCGAAATTGTTAAATAATCTTTGCAACAGAAAAAAGAAAATGGGAACCCTTACCGTAGCATCTATGTTTCTTTCACTTGTGTCACACATACACATAATTCTAGTTACATATACGGGGAACAGAATTCTAACCTGAAAATCAGATTATCAAACACACACGTGTGTACCCACATTGAAAGATTCCCAATTCCAGGAATGAACCAATCATGTCAACTGTTCCAAAAAACTCAAGCAAAATGTTTATGTATTCATGCAAATAGTCTGCTGGCCAGTGAAAACAAGTTACAACACGTGCGTTCAGTGCACTGTTGTACAGCCAGCTGTTGCATGTACTGTATATACCGTATTGTACCGTGGGACATTAGCATTCAGTACTGAACTATTGTTATGCAATGCGTGAAAGATTGAAAACGTGTGCGATACAATAACATGTACGAACTACGAAGGTTACCGTATCGCTGAGGAGTGTGACAGTAGTATTTCTAGATTTTTCACCTTGGTTTGTCTCGCTTTTGACAATCACTTTTTAGGACAGTGTGACGTTTAAAAAAGTACCATTGTTTGCATCATATTTACATTTTAAAGGGTCACTTTTAGGTGAAAAAGTAGTTGCCCGGCAGGCAGGTCACTTTGACAATCCACTTGCCCGGACATGAGTTTTGGTTGCCCCGGGCGTCCGGACAGGCGATTTGTCAACGCTGAATAGAAGTCTACCATGAATCTAAGCTACTGTATCAATATGGCGATCACCATTGCAGTCAGTGTGCAATCTGCTCATGTCTGACTCTCCAAATCTGGAGTTATCTCCTGATCGTGACATTGGACCGGACTTAACTTATTAAGCTTCATTTGGTAAAACTAGCCTCGTTCATTTAAATTTCTAATTAACGTTATTATTATTGATAACTTTAACACAAAACATGTATAGTACACTGTAGGCTAGTGATGATTAATAAATCTTTTTTGTTATGTTTCTAAAACAACCAAACATGAATTTTTGGTGTATTTCATAATATGTAATCAAAAATCTCAATTAAAAGATGACAGATCTCCAGCCTGAGGGCCATGACAGATTATTATGTACAATGGTAATTTCAGAGCCTGGTAACTTGTCTGTTTAATTTGGGTAGTAAAATTTGGGCTGGGAGTAGGACTTGGAAAAATGTAATGTTTTCTTACATTAGTTTGTTTATTTTTGTACCAGAAAGTGTTCACATAGTGTTAAAACAATTTTTATTCACCTTTGTTGGTTTGCATGCGAACCTATATAATAGCGATTCTGGCCTTTCACAGTTTTTCCTAAAATTTTCTTAGAAATGTTAAAAGTTTTTTGAGAATTCCTCAGAAAATGTTGAAATTTCTTTAGAGTTCCTCAGAAAAAGTTTCTTCAGATATCCTTATGGAGGTTGGAATTTCCTTACAAAATGTTGAAGTTTTTCAGAGACACTAAAGACATATTGAAGACTAATTTCCATAAAAAGTTTACGAAACATTTGATATTTTCTTAGAAGATACTGTAAAATGATATAATTTCTTTAGAGATCCTCAAGCGTCTCTTTCTAGCACTGGAGATTTAAAATTCTTTAAAATATTTTGGCACCAACGGTTGTATCAGGCATAATTATTGAACTTCGCCTTTATTATTGTGGTCATTTGCATAAAGTTGCTACAGTATATGAACTGACCAGACTTTTTATTTATTTAGTATGCTCAGTCAGGGAGTGTGACAGGATGTGACTTCATATGGACATAAGGAGGGATGCAATGTGGGACATGCCTGGGGGCCATGCGGGACATATGATATAATATATACTATGTGGTATACACCTACGGCTATATCAGGCATAATTATTTGACTCCGCCTTATTTTTCTTCAACAGGTCATTTGCATATAAGTAATTATATGAACTGACACTTTCATACATAGTATACTCAATCAGGGACTGTGGTAGCTAGGATGAGACTTCTTATGGAGCCTATGGGTAATCATGGGGTGGGATGCCATGTGGGACATGGGGTGGGATGCCATGTGGGACATGGGGTGGGATGCCATGTGGGACATTAGGTGGAGCACCATGTGGAACAGGGTGGAATGCCATGTAGGATATATGGTGGAATGCCATGTAGGATATGTGGTGGAATGCCATGTAGGATATATGATGGAATGCCATGTGGGACATAGGGTGGAATGCCATGTGGGACATAGGGTGGAATGCCATGGGATGTCATGTGAGACATGGAGTGGGATGCCATGTGGGACAAGGGGTGGTATGCCACAAGTAACAAAAGAGTGACATAGGTTGGGATGCCATGTGTGACATAGGGTAGGAGGCTATGTGCGATATAGGGTATGGGGACATGGGATGTGATGCCATGTGGGACATAAAGTAGGATGTCATTGGGACATTGGGAGGGATACCATGTGGAACATATGGTGGGATCCAATGTGGAACATAAGGTAAGATACCATGTGGGACATCAGGTGGAAAGCTACTGATGCAGGGCATACGGTTGGATGCCATAGGGGAACATAAGGAGAGATGCCATGTGGGACACAAGGAGGGATGCCATGTGGAACATAAGGAGGATGTCATGTGGTACATATGGTTGGATTAAATGGGGACATACATATAGGATGGGATCCATGTGGGACATAGGGTAGGATGCCATGTTGGTCATAGGGTGGATGCCATGTGGGACAAGGCATGGGATGGTATGTCATGGGGTGGGATGTCATTTGGCACATGGGATGGGATCCATGTGGGACACATGGTGGAATGCCATGTGGGTCATAGGGTAGGATGCCATGTGAGACATACTGTATAGTTGAATGCCATGTGGGAGATATGGTGGAATGCCATTTGGGAGATATGGTGGAATGCCATGTGGGACATGGGATGGGATGTCGTGTGGGATGTCATTTTGCACATGGGATGCGATTCATGTGGGACATAGGGTGGCAGACCCCTAGCTTGATTTAAAAAGGGGCAGGGTGCTAGACTTGTTATGGGACACATTAATGTGCGTGCGAAACGCTGGGTCTTTTGGGCGTGGAGTCAAGGAGCACCCTCATCCCCTAGTGAAAAAGCTTTTGGATTTTAGCTATAATCATACATCTGAGAATGAAGCTATTCTGATTAATAAGGAACAGTCTATCATTCTGGGTTCTGTATCCGTGTAAAGTATTTCATTTATGAGGCTAATTCAGATTATTAAGTAAAAAAATAAATATATATATATATAAAATTTACATTTTATTCTCATGAGGGGCAGAGGGTACCTCAAAGGGGCAGGGCGGACCCCCAGGGGGCAGAGCAGGCCCACAGAGGGGCAGGGTGGGCCGCCCTTGTGAAACAGCAAAGCTAAGGGTCTGGGGGGATGCCATGTGGGTCATAGGATGGGATGCCATGTGGGACATATGGTGGAATGCCTTGTGGAACAAGGGATGGGATTTCATGTGGGACATGGGGTGGGAACCATGGGATGTCATGTGGGAGATATGGTGGAATGCCATGTGGTACAAGGGATGGGATGTCATGTTGGACATGGGGTGGGATGCCATGTGGTACATGGGATACCATGTGGGACATGGAAAACCATATGGGACATGGGACACCATGTGGGACATGGGACACCATATGGGACATGGGATGCAATGTGGGACATGAGATGCCATGTGGGACATGGGATGCCATGTGGGGCATGGGATGCCATGTGGGACATGGGATGCCATGTGGGACATGGGATGCCATGTGGGACATGGGATGCCATGTCATGATGTGGGACATGGGATGCCATGTGCGACATGGGATGCCATGTGGGACATGGGATGCCATGTCATGATGTGGGACATGGGATGCCATGTGGGACATGGGATGCCATGTGGGACATGGGATGCCATGTCATGATGTGACATGGGATGCCATGTGGGACATGGGATGCCATGCGGGACATGGGATGCCATGCGGGACATGGATGCCATGCAGGACATGGGATGCCATGCGGGACATGGATGCCATGCGGGACATGGGATGCCATTTTATTAATTGGGCGGGTCATATGATATGAGTGTCTATTTGCATGGGCATGCGAACCATGACAGTATTTACCGTTCTAGTTGTTTTATTTAAGATGTTTTAGGTAGAAGTTTAAGTAAACTTTTTTAAGCTTAAGTATAGGAAACGGAGAAGTCTGAGCACATGCATTTCTAAATATCAGTTTTTGTAGGCTATTTGTTGACTTTGTTATATTTATGTTGTCATTTCTTTTTTTTTTTTAGATTTCCAAGAGATTTTACTACTTCTTGTGAAGAAAACAGCCAGGAACAATGCTTTGGGGTAAGGAACTATTTTCAGCTACAAAATAATAGGATTACATAACATGTAATTCCTGTACTGTAACTCATTCTCTCTGTAGTTTGTACCTTTGATGTTCATTTGGATCATTTGCACTCTCTAGCTATCACAGGCATATGATCTTTTTGTAAATGCCTGTTTAATATGGGAGAGTACAGATGCTCTTTTGTGGAGAGGAAACAAATTCCTTGGATGTAGGGTTTTTCTTTAGGGTGACTACTCAAAATTGAAAGGTAGGGAGTATCCTTAATTTCCTCCAAAGACTAGTTTTTCAGCCTTAGGCTTGGGCGGTACCACGAAAATTTGGTACCGGTACTCTCGTTAAGACAGTACAAGTACTATTTATAGTACCGGTTCTTCTTGCATGTGTAAAAAGGTAAAAAAAACTGTGTGCTTGGTATATTCACCATAGTAGGGGGCCTATCACACTAACATGTAACATTATAGACACATGTATACAGTAGTAATACACACTGATAACATTATAAATGATTGCAGGGAAAATAATTTCCTTTGGGCATGTTTATAGAGTAACGGCGGGATGTATCGAGGAGGGAAATATTTTTTATTACCTCTATCAGGATTGATAAAAACTGTTATCTTTCCTGGGTTTTTTAAAGAAAATCAAGTGAATAAATGTCAAAAATATGTTTTTTTGTCTTCTTTTTGTAATAATTTATACTAAAAACAACTTATTCTAGCAAAATTCAATTAAATATTAGCATTTGGCAAGCACACATGAAAATAGTTATCACTTGGTCATTCATGAACTAACTTTGAGCTCAACATGTGTATACACTCACAGCATCTCACTCCCCAGGCCTAATGATTTACACGGCATCAAATACCTTCCAAAATACTTTTAAAATACCTCCAGTCAATAGTAATTGGTGAAAAGGAAATCAATCTTATTTTGTTACAGCAAAATTGCCACAAGGGCTGTGTAGAACCGCAAGTTTAAGTTTTAAAATTTCCGCGATCAAAAAAAACCATGGCCATTATGCAAGCTCTGAACATGTGCACATGAATGATTGCATGGCCTTAATAATGTAATGTACAACACAATGTTACGTGATCATCGTGATGTACTGTACACTGTATGTACCAGTCATATAGTTCGAGCAGTGTGGTAGTTGGGCCATGGAGATACTATTTGGGATAGTATCTTCATGGTTGGGCCTTGTATGGTAAAAATCGGGTGTGACTGAAATATTTTTATTGAGAAAAACTTTTTTTGTGACGAATTGCCAGATTGCAAAATAATGGACTGACTTGTGCAGTACTTAATTTGCATAATCCCAGGTACGGTCTGCGCTAGCGGCAGGTCGGGAATCCCAATTTCTTTTAACGTTTATGGATTACTGGTAATAGTTTGATTATGTGTGTGTGAGATTGTTAGCAGCTTTGGGAATATTATGTAGGGTTGACTATCGCGGTTGCAGCTAAACATCAACAAACCAAACCAATTTATACAAATCAGTCAGTGGGCAATTTTTTTTATCTTTATTTAAAACTTCCTCTCACCCAGGCAGTTCCAAGTTTATATTGGCCCTCTCCAATCTATCCTGAAGAAGAAGTCGTCCCCCATGGCAGCATCCTCTTCCCTACTCTCTAACAACATCGCAGACAACCTTGGCCCCAACATCAAATGTGCCCTCTACGTGGACGACTTCACCATCTTCTACTCCTCCCCTAGTTTTGTTTTTGTCGAACCTAAGTTCCAACTTAGCCTCAACCAGCTGCAAGACTAGTGCAACAATAACGGTTTTAAATTCTCCAAAGACAAGACTGCATGCACCTTTGTCATTTCAACAACCTCCACGCCAACCCAAAGCTTGTGCTCAATGGCAATCACATCCCTAAAGTTGACCACACTAAGTTCCTGGGTTTAATTCTGAGTCCAAGCTCTCCAACAAGCAACACATAACCAACCTGAAACAGAAATGCAACAGCTCCCTAAACCTTCTCAGCCTCCTCTCCAGCACCACTTGGTGTGCGAACCCCCACGCTCCTCAAAATCTTCAGCTCACCACTCATGCCAAACTAAGCTATGGCATTATTGTCTACTGTGTCGGTCTCAACTTTTACCTCAACCACATCAACACCATCCAAAATTAAGCCCTCAGCCTTTGCCTGGATGCCTACAGGACCTCCCCCATCACCAGCCTTCTCGTTGAAGCCAACGAACCCCCTTTTTGCTAAGGTGTAGAAAGCTTGCCTTTCCTATGCTGTTAGAGCCCTCACCAACACCCAAAACCCTGTATGCAACCTCATTGCAGTAGTTACCCCAATTTCTTCACCCTTTTTGATAGGACTAAAACCCTATCCCCTCCCTTCAGCTTATGCATCGAACCCGACCTCGACCATCTCAGCATCAACCCCACCACTCTTGGCACCTTCTCCTGGCCCACTTTTCCTCCCTGGGCCACCCCCTCCCTTGCATCCACCTGGGCCTCTCCACTCATCACAAAATGCAAACCCACCCTAACCTCTTCATCAACCTCCACAATCAAATCAAAGACAAACTTTCAAACTACACCTCCATCTATACTGATGGCTCCAAGGAAGGCGACAAGACAGCTGCTGCTGCCATCATCAAAGACATCATCCTCAGTTGCAGCTTCCCAACTAACTCGTCTATCTTCTCGGCCAAGGCTAAGGCCATTCTACTTGCCCTCAATTATATTGAGTACTCCCCGCTCTGCCTCTTAGCCATCTTCTCAGACTCCCAAGTTTGTCCTTCTTTACTCAATCTTAAGTGCGATAACTTAGCCATGTTGGCATCCCCAGCAATGACAGAGCTGATTCAGCTGCTAAGCTTGCCCTCATCCTACCCCCTTTCCCAAAACCCTTTCTGGCATTAAACTGCTTATCACTTCCCTTGTTCCCAAACCTTATGGGACTCCCAAATTGATAACAAACTCAATGACATCCAGCACACCATTCCAACTAAACCTACGATCCACAATCCCTCCTGTATCGACAACATCACCACCCACATTACCTGCCTAAGAAAAGGTCACACCCACCTCTTTTACTCCCACCTTACTGACTCCCCCACCCCTCTACAACAATTGCCATTGCCCCCTCACAGTCCACCACATCCTCTGTGCCTGCCCCCTGTACAATCTCCCCAGAGCTTCCCTCACAACTCCATAGCCAAGATCTTCCAGAAAAACTCACCGGTAAAATTATCTCTTTCCTTCATCATGCCTCCCTCTATAACCATATTCATTTCTCCTCTCCCACCTGCCTCTACCTACATTTATCCCCTTTTTTTGCACCCCTGCACTTCCTCTTTCGATCCCAGCTTCCTGGCTATTAGCCTCCGTTTTTCTCTCAGACTCCTATTTTCTTTTCTTCCTACCTCTGGAATGATCTAACCTCTCAGGCACAATTTGACCATTGCTGTTGTGATACCGTTAAGCCCTCATCAAACAAACAAATATACATTTAATTTTTAGGAAAATTACTTTTTGGGGGAAATTGTCTTCATTGTCCTTCATTTTTGGGTAATTTTCTTCAATTTGAAGGAAAAATTCATCCATTTTCTGAAAGTAGCTTTCATTTTCAGAAAATGTTGCCTAAAATTTAAAATAATTTTACCAAATTTGAAATAATTTTACTTCATTATCCAATAATTTTACCACAAGTTTCCCTCATTTAAAAAAATTTATGTTAATAAAGGAAGGTGAAATCAGACCCCCTTCTCCCGCATTCCTTTTCTGACAATTACCTTTTGCCCACCGCCTTGGCCCTGAAAGTTGCATACGCTACTGGTAAGAGGAATATATCTATACATCTACTCTTAAATCGACTTTCATGGAAGAGTTAGTGGGAGAAGGGGGGGGGGGGGGGTGGGCACTTTATATGTGAGGTACATGTATATTATATATGTGTGCGTGCCGTCCAGTAGGTGCCTTTCTTTTACACCATTTTTGTAGTATAGGGGTCTTTTTTTGTTTAAAAAAAAATCCAGTTGTGGAACGCACACGATCCCAGTCTATTTATGAGTGTGCATACATGATACACTGCGCACCTTGTGTTTGTGGAGTTTCAGTCATAGGGCATAACATTATAATGTACGATACTGAAAACTTGTTTTTTCAACGTGTTTGTCAGAAAGAAAAAGTAAAAGTAAATGATTAGTGAGATAATACCACAATAGTAGTTACTAGATTGAAATTACAATGAGAGAAAAAAGGGGAAGACAAATTTCAACCAATCAAAACAAGTTGAATTGTATTATAATTATCGTTTCCATATGACGATTTCATCTCTTTAAGGGACATATTAGCATTTCAACATCTTGTGCTTAATTAATCAGCTGGCTCCTTTTTCTGGAATGCTGTAAATATTGTTCCTTTTACAGAAACTTTTAACACAATACAATTTTAGGTTTTAAAGATTAAATTACCAACACTGTAATGTCTTCCTTCATTGTGGTTTGTGAAGTTGTATAACAGTTATTCAACAATTAGATGGATGTTATATAAAGAATTTGTTGATTTTTTCATAGATGTGTGAAATACTTAATAGCAAGTACACTAAGTAATAATAACCTGTTTCTTTGAATATCATTATTCTTAATACAGGTTTAACTGTGAAACCTGGCATCCAGACTTCTGGCCTTGTTATAGAGCAGGAGATTCAGCTAACCATGGTAGCCATTGAGAGCAGGGGAGTATGTGGTTGGTATTCAGATCATCTTATTATTATTTTCTGTTTTTAATTGCCCCATGAAATATTGTGCATTGTGGAATGGTTCTGCAGTCCATAACTTATATGTTTATTAGAAGTACATCAATCCAAATCAAGCCAAGGGTCCAGATAACATCCCCGACCAGTTCCTGAAACATCTCCCCAACAAGGCCACCACTACCCTACTCACCATCCTCAAGCACATTTGGTCCTCACACTCCTTTCCCTCTATCTTGAGGACAGCAATTGTCACCCTCGTCCCTAAACCGGGGAAGGACAGTACTGACCCCTCCAGCTACCGCCCCATCGCCCTCAATTGCTGTCTCTGTTAAATTATGGAAAGGATTATTAATCAGAGACTAAACTGGTTCCTTGAGACCAACAGAATTCTCTCCCCTCACCAAAGTGGCTTTCGGAAACGTTGCAATACCCTAGACCACTTAATTACGCTCAACACCGCTATCTGGGAATCCTTTGCAAAAAAGGAACACCTCATTGCCTTTTTTTTCGACCTCGAGAAAGCTTTTGACACTACTTGGAAATACGGCATTATCCGCAAACTTCACACCATCGGCCTCAGAGGCCATCTCCCCATCTTTCTTCAAAACTTCCTCTCACCCAGGCAGTTCCAAGTTCGTATTGGCCACACCCTCTCCAACCCCTACCCCCAAGAAGAAGGAGTCCTTTAAGGCAGCATCCTCTCTCCCACTCTCTTCAACCTGAGCATTAATGACATTGCGGACAACCTTGGCCCAAACATCAAACGTATCCTCTACGTGGACGACTTCACCATCTTCTACTCCTCCCCTAGCTTTCCTCTTGATGAAAGTGGACTCCAAATCAGCCTCAACCAGCTGCAAGTCTGATGCAACAATAACAATTTTAAATTCTCCAAAGACAAGACAGTCTGCATGCACTTCTGTCATTTCAACAACCTCCACCCCAACCTGAAGCTCGTGCTCAATGGCAATCGCATCCCTTAAGTTGACCACACTACCCCAAGCTCTCCTACAGTACAAGCAACACATCACCAACCTGAAACTAAAATGCAACAGCTCCCTTAACATTCTCCACCTCTCCAACACCACTTGGGGTGCGAACTGCCATGCTCTCCTCAAAATCTTCAGGCTCACCATTGTGCCAGGCTTGACTACGGCAATATTGTCTACTGTGTCGCTCACAACTCATACCTCAACCACATCAACACCATCCAAAATGAAGCCATCAGACTGTGTCTAGGTGCCTACAGGACCTCCCCAATCACCAGCCTTTATTATGCAGCCAATGAACCCCTTTCTACTTAGATGTAGAAAGCTTAGCCTCTCCTATGCTTTTAGAGTCCTCACCAACACCCAGAACCTTGTTTACATCCTCATTAGGTACCCCAATTTCTCCACCCTCTTTGATAGGACTAAAACCCTATCCCCTCCCTTTTAGCTTACGCAAATCTTTCCATCTCGGCATCAATCCTGCCACTCTCGGCACCTTCTCCTGACCTACTTTTCCTCCTTAGGCCACCCGCTTCCCTTCTATTCACCTGGGCTTCTCCACTCATCACAAACCTGAAACCCACCCTAACCTCTTCATTAATTTCAACAACTAAATCAAAGACCAACTCTCAAATTACACCTCCATCTATCCTAATGGCTCCAAGGAAGGCAACCAGACAGCTGCTGCTGCCGTCATCCAAGACATCACCCTCAGTTAAGCCCTCATCAAACAAACATACAAACAATCCAAACCAACATTTTAGTACACTTTT
The DNA here is from genome assembly GCA_020152595.1 of Chiridota heheva. Classification (NCBI taxonomy): domain Eukaryota; kingdom Metazoa; phylum Echinodermata; class Holothuroidea; order Apodida; family Chiridotidae; genus Chiridota; species Chiridota heheva. The sequence continues at coordinate 939,560 of JAIGNY010002731.1, read as the reverse complement.
AAATACTACATGTACTGTAGCTTCATTACCAGAAGTGTCAAATTACATATTATGATATTAATATGAAAAACAAATTCAGGAAGAATGTTTTTTTTTTCCCACATCCCACCCCCCCCCCCTCCCTCTTCCATGCAGAAAAAGTATTCTTTTCTTCTGGATACCCAGCCATGTTGGCATCCCTGGCAATAACAGAACTGATGCAACCACTAAGCTTGCCCTGAACCTCCCCCACCCTCTTTCCTAAAACCTTTTTTAATACAAACCGCTTATCGCTTCCCTTCTTTGTGACCGCTGGCAAACCTCATGGGACTCCCAAATTGATAACAAATTCCACGTCATCCAGCCCACCATTCCAATCAAACCCACTATCCACAACCTCTCCCGTGCTGACAACATTCACACTACCCTCCTTAGAATAGGTCACACCCATCTCCCACCTCCTTATTGGCTCCCCCACCCATCTGCAACAATTGCCATTGCACCCTCACAGTCTACCACGTCCTCCTTGCTTGCCCCCTGAACAACCTTTCCAGAGCTTCCCGCCTCCCACAACTCAATAACCGAGTTCTTCTAGAAAAAAACCCTGGATAAAATTATCTCTTTCCTTCATCATGCTTCCCTCTACAACCATATTTAGTCCTCTAGAGGTGTCTCTCATGCCCTACTACTATCTGCTAAAATAAGTTCTGCTTGAAATTTCCTCTTCACTTGTATATTAACATTTCTCTGCAACAAAAGATTTTTAGTCTTTTAAGGCCACATGGGTATAGCAGGTAACAAAAGACAAAGCTGACACAGCTACGAAACAGGCCTTCAACAGACACTGTCCCTCTGACTTTAAACCACTTATCTCCTACTACACTCTTTCATCCTGGCAAACAGATGGTAACTTTCAAACCCCCAACAAATTTAACAACATGAAACCCATCATGCCCACCAACCGTACTTTCGTGAAGCTCCCCCAAAGATGAAGTCATCTACACTCACATAAGTATGGGTCACACCCATTTCTCACACTCCTACCTGCACCATGGCTCTCACCCACACTCCTACCTGCACCATGGCTCTCACCCACCGTAATGCAACAATTGCAAGAAGCAGCTCTCAGTCAAACTTATCCTCCTAGACTGTCCTCTATTTGCCCTCCACCTAAGCCTGCTTACCCCGTCTAAAGACAATCACAGAGTTCTTCTATGATAACTCCTCTTCAAAATTTCTGTCCTTTATTTGCCATATCAACTACAGCCATGTTATCGGACTCCTTATCCCATGACGAGCCCTTCCCTTCTATTACTGGCCCCACAAGTTATCCTTCTCTTCTTCACCCCTTCATTTATCCTCTCTATCCCATGACGAGCCCTTTCCCTCTATTATTGACCTCACAAGTTGTTGCTCTTCTTCACCTCTTCATTTAGCCTCTCTATCGCATGACTAGCCCTCCCCCTCTATTAATGACCTTACAAATTGTCCTGCTCTTCTTCACTTCTACATTTAGCCTCTCTATCCCATGACAAGCTCTTCCCCTCTATTGCTGGCCTTACAAATTGTCTTGCTCTTCTTCACCTTTCATTTAGCCTCTGTCCCATGATGAGCCCTTCCCCTTTATAACTGACCTCACAAGTTATCCTGCTCTTCTTCACCCCTTCATTAAGCCTCTCTATCCCATGACTAGCCCTCCCCTTCTATTAATGACCTCACAAGTTGTTGCTCTACTTCACCTCTTCATTTAACCTCTCTATCTCATGATTAGCCCTCCCCCTCTATTAATGACCTCACAAGTTGTCCTGCTCTTCTTCACTTCTACATTTAGCCTCTCTATCCCATGACAAGCCCTTCCCCTTTATAACTGACCTCACAAGTTATCCTGCTCTTCTTCACCCCTTCATTTAGCCTCTGTCCCATGATAAGCCCTTTCCCTCTGTAAATGACCTCACAAGTTGTCCTGCTCTTCTTCACCCCTTCATTTAGCCTCTGTCCCATGATAAGCCCTTTCCCTCTGTAAATGACCTCACAAGTTGTCCTGCTCTTCTTCACCCCTTCATTTAGCCTCTGTCCCATGATAAGCCCTTTCCCTCTGTAACTGACCTCACAAGTTGTCCTGCTCTTCTTCACCCCTACATTTAGCCTCTCTATCCCATGACTAGCCCACTCCCTCTATTAATGACCTCACCAGTTGTCTGTTCTTCTTCACCCCTTCATTTAGCCTCTCTATCCCATAATGAGCCCTTCCCCTTTATTACTGTTCTCACTAGTTGCCTAGTTGCCCTGCTCTTCTTTACTCCTTCATTTAGCCTCTCTATCCCATGAAGAGCCCTTTCCCTCTATTTCTGACCTTACAAGTTGTCCTGCTCTTCTTCTCCCCTTCATTTAGCCTCTGTCCCATGACAAACCCTTCCCCTCTATTACTGACTTACAAGTTGTCCTGTCCTTCTTCACCCCTTCATTTAGCCTCTTTATCCCATGACTAGCCCCTCCCCTCTATTACTGGCCCCACAAGTTGTCCTGCCCTTCTTTACCTCTCATTTAGCCTCTGCCTCATGACAAACCCTTCCCCTCTATTACTGACCTTACAAGTTGTCCTGCTTTTCTTTTCCTATTTATTTAGCCTCTCTATCCCATGATGAGCTCTTCCCCTCTATTACTGGCCTCACAAGTTGTCCTGCTCTTCTTTACCCCTTCATTTAGCCTCTCTATCCCATGATGAGTCCTTCTCTTCTATTACTGACCTCACCAGTTGTCCAGCTCTACTTTACCTCTTCATTTAGCCTCTCTTTAAATGTACCTCTTTTGCTTGAAATACTTTAACCTCTCTGGCACAATATCATTTTTGTTGTTGACTTTTGAGAAACCTCATCAACAAATTATTGTCATAAATTCTTATGAGAAACGAATCAGCATTTGGAAGTTGAATTCAGGTCATTCCTTTATTTTGAATAATTTGTTGTTTTTGATAACCTAATAATAAATATGAAATACTAAATTTTTTACCAGATAAGAAAGACGGTGGCTGTACTCAAGTGATTTTGCACACAGAACAAGGGGAGTACATTCTGTGCACCCTAGTGGCAGGACAAATTTATCAACAGAATCTCGACATCAAGCTGAGGCATGGGGAAAAATTTTGTTTCAGTGCTGAAGGAGTCAGTAAGTGATGAATAGTACTGTACTTTTGTGGACGATGATTCATTTGTTTTGACAGGAGTGACAAATGTAGTAGTGATTGTGCAAGAGCAATGTTTTGTTTTGACATAATGACAAATTTGCATTATTACTATGTGAATGCATATTACTATGATTTACAAGTATATGCACTTCATGTTTGTGTCATTTTTTGATTATTTACTGTTTAGCTAATATATTAGTTATAGAAAGCCAAGCATTTTACTGTAAAATGTGCTGAAGCACATTCTTCATGAAAAAGCTATTCCAGTCAACCCTGCATTCGCCATGTACACTTGTCACAATGTCAAAACGATGAGAATTGTTTACCATAGCATGTAATGTAATCTACTCTTCTTTTTTTTTTGGATATCATATAACCGTATAAGCATATAACTACTTTTTGATATTATGTTTGTAACTTCTGTAATTCCTTCCAAGAACCTGTGAAAAGATTTTGATTGTACCTTCAAATCTCACCTCACTTCAGGTTTCATTAAATATTGGAGCTTCTTACATGGTATACAATTTTTTAGCACAAATCTTCATGCCCAAAATCACATTGTCACCTATTCCTCCGGATTAGGGCATGAAAGCATGTACATTGAAAATCATGTATCACACAATAAAGAAAAGTCAATTGCCTTCAATTACTGATAATCCCAGAACCAGAGGATTGTTTTCCCTGAACCATAATGTCTTTTGTCTTTTGTCCAGAATACTGAGTACACAACAAAATTGTTTTTGATATTAAAACTTGATTTATCTGATCTAAAAAATCTATTTCTGAAGCTGTGAACAACCAAATAGCAAAGTAAGTGTGGAAAAAGGCTCATTTCCTCAGGAATTTGGCTTTGTAAACTGAAATGAATAAGGTAATTGTTTTCTCAGACTAACTGAGTTGTTATCTTGTGAATATTGGGTTTTGAAATTTCAAGGTGTATGAATTTTTGCCTAGAAGTAAATGGTGTCACCTTCAAAATAGCGGTGTAGTTTTTTTACACAGAAATAAATGCATAGTGAGTCGTTCTCTCTAACAATTTATTAGCATCATTTTCATAAGACAAATTGCTCAGTATTTTGTTCAACCGCTGTATATTTATGAATATTCTTGGTTTTATGGGCCACTATTCAAAAGAATGGAATTTTAAATATATTTTGTTCAAAGACTTTCCTTTTTTGGGGGCATTTCTTTAGAAAATAGAATGTTTTTTTTTAAAACATGGTTATTTTGCATTATAAATTAGTGCTGTTGTGACGTATTGATTATCGCGATATCTCTTTTCCCACGACATAAAATATGCATATCGCGTACCAAAAACTACTTCGTACATTACAATTTTAACTTTACAGTACTATATCTAAAAGTCAAGTTTGGGCCATTAAAAACAATCGTAAAACATAAAAACAACTAATTAAAAGTTGTGCTCCGTCACCCCACACTGGCATGCTCCAATGTAAGGTGGCACAAAGAACAAAAAATTGGTCCAGAATGTGCCACTCAGGCTCTCACTTTATTGATTTATGGTCACGTTAGCTGAATTACCAAACATGTGCGTGATACATGATGTATGTAATAGTCATGTGATCATGTCTGCTAGATCTGCAAATCTTTTTTTTTTTTCATATTGTGGAATAAATTGTAACTCCATGATTAAATAACGTTAGTGAGTCAGTTTTCTCCATAAATATCGCGATATACGATATATCGCGATATTTTTCTCCACGATAATCGATACATAATTGAGCCATGTTGTGACAGCACTATTATTAATCCAAAATTTCTAAGTTACTTGTAACTTGGAAACAAAGTTGTACTTGTTTATTGAACAAAACTTGTGTAAATTGGTTTTATGTAAGAAGTTTTGGACATTCCTGATGATTTACTGTACAAAGATTGCTTTTATGTGTGTGACTGCAATACTTTGTGATATATTTGAGCATTTGCAATTGTAAAAGCATTCTGTGAAATAGAATTGAATATTTACTCTTGAGCTTTGATAAACGCTGCTCTTATTCATTTTATTTAAGAAATACTTTTTGATAATAGTCTGATGTGTTTGTATTTGTATTCAATTTGTGTCCATAATAGGTACTGTACATATTACTGGCTACTCATTAGTGAAAGACTTTACTGGCGAAATATCCGTGTATACAGTCAAAGGAAACAGAAATATTGTTTCTTCCTGGAAGGGAGAAGAGGAGGTGATGACCGTAGATGATGTCCAGTATGAGCAACATTCCTGTCCTAAGTGTGGTTGGGAGACATGTGAGTGTATGAAGGAAGAGGTGGAACATGTGGTCACAGCTGATACAGAGGATACTGGTGAAGAAGGTAATTGGAATATTTTGTGCTTTCTTTTGTTGATGTGTTATTGGTGATGTTGCTGTTCATTCAAACTTTATTAAATGAAAGGAAAGCATCTTGGTTGGATATTAAGAAAACAAGATCAAATTTTCATATCTGTAGCTCTCCTGCAAATCATGTTTTTTAGTTTCATAGTACACTGATTTGTACATTAAACACTTCTATATCTTTTTAACTAGCATACATAATTGTATGTACATACCTGAAGCAGAAATAGGTACTCATCTATCCATCTATCATTTTTTGAGCTTCATGAGACTGACAGCTACTGTATATTGATTGGAATCGTTCTGTTCTCAATAAAAAAAAACATTAATATAGGTTATGCAATAGAGCTAAACTGGAACACGGTTTACCATCTCATTGAACAATTTCCACCTATTAGATTATCTTTTTTCTAAACTTCAGTTTTAAAATGACACTAGTAACATCACAGCCTCACTTCCCTGAAAAATGTTTGTGTGCTTTAATGAATATTTGTTTGCTTACAAAACATTGAATATGTCAGGAGTGTTCTAAAACCGACCTGAGTGGAGAGAGATTAGCCATAGAGAGTTTTTCAAAGTAAAAGTATTTATAATGTAATGTTAACTCTTCTTCTGCTTTTATTCCCCTAAGTAGAAATTCTAAATCAGTTATTTTCAAATAAATTTTTGACACCTGTTTACCACCACTTTGAAAATGTTTTTAGTACTCAGATATTTGGGTGGATGTTGCTGACATAAATAAGTCAGAATATGAGTTTTTTTGGCAATACAAATGTAAAAATGAGGTACTTCTGTATTGTAGATATGATAGATATTAATCACTTTTGTGTTGAATTGTCGTGAGCTTTATGCAGGATTCGACAAATCAATACGAGGCAACTTTTTCACCATTCATTAAACTCTGCACATATGTTTGTCCACAAAGAAAATCGGGTTCCCATGAGAATTTTATGTGTATAGGTTTAATACAAAGTGTGCCAATAATTTGGTTGTCTGACAGGCACACCAGCAAAAATTATGGTTGACCAGAAAGAGAGTTGGAATTAGTTATAAAATTTCCCATGGTTCTGAATAAAGAAACCTTCCCACGAAAAATCTGACAAAAATCATATTAATGTAGTAAATACATGTTGATATGCTCCCCTCTTTCGCAATTTAATGTACTTTCCAAAGCACAATTACATGGAGAACCATTTTAGAGCACATATGTTGTTTACTCAAGAAACCTAAAAATAAAAAAAGATGTCTTCCCGCAAATTCCTGATTTTCCCACACTTATAATCACCGGAACCATACATTTTTTCCAGCTCTGCCTGGATGTGACTATTCGTTGCCCTGGGCAGCTGGATGAGGGATTTGTTGACCCCTAGCTTTCTGGTGTTCAAGTGGTCCTTTGTTTTTATATCAATTCTCATTTTGCAGTTTACTAGTTTTATGCAATGATAAAGCACACTATATTACCAGGGCTTTATCATTATGCTAAAAGGAATACTCCCATGGTTTTAAGGAATATTTTTTATAGTTTTAAGGAATATTCCCATGGTTTTTGGTAAAATTGTAATTGAATGAGTATACTTTTAGAGCCAATTTGGTACAAAAATCAGGTTGATATTATATTCCGTTCAGGAGATATAGATTTTTGCAGATTTCCCAATTGCATTTAAATGTTTTTGTACAGTATGATGAATATGTGTTTTATGATATCATAGAAACAATTCCATTGCAAATGTTTATGTATTTCTTCAATGTTAATTGGTTGTTTCTGCATGATTAGAAACAATTTTCCAAAAGTTATTGAATTAAGGGTATATTTGGCAATGTATATAAATACCTAACTTTCATCAATTTATTTTTCTTGCAGGTTTTACTAATAAAAAAGGATGATAGATTTAAATGAAATACATCTACTTTGTGGGAGAGTGTGTTGCTGTGATATCATACTGAACCTTTTCCTATTCATTGATTGGCATTTTTTGTGAACCTTAAAATTTAAATATCTCTTGGTAGGAATAACATATCAACATAAATTTTGTACTAAATTGTTTCTAAAATTGTTTTCTTTTCTTATGAAAGGTTACAAAAAACATGGGAATATTCCTTTGAATGATTGTTGTATGTGGTATCCATTCCTTGTGTGTTCAGATACGTATACTGTGCACTGTTCTCTGTTTTCAAAAGATTTCTTATGCTGGTAGGAAATTAATATGTTTTAACCATGGATTGTTCAGACTGCAATTTCTAAAAAAAATCTGCTGCGGTAAATTAGGGAGGTAACACATTCATTGAACAGTTGAGTTTTCAGATGTATTTGTCATAAAATTAGTAATCGTTTCTCAATTGAAAATGGAATGGTTCAGCATGTATTTTTGTAGAAATTAGTGTTTTTTACTTAGAATTAATACTTATATCTCACTATATGTACATTCCATATAACATTGCTAACCTGACCTACAATTATGTGCAGTTCGGATGAGCTATCCATACAAAGGTTATATGTAATAACAATGCTCTCTGCTTCCGGCAAGTTGTGTTGTTCAAACAGACTTAAAGAGCTACACAGCTGGAAGTGGGTTGCATGTGAGGCAGCTTTCATATGTAATCCCTACCTGAACTGCATATAGTGCAAGTTGGGTAAGCTGCTCCTTGATTTATAGGGTCTTGTACGTCTGTGTCATGGAAAAAAGTGGACCAATATTACCTGATCTAAACTTTGTTATTTACTAAAATTTACCACATTTCATCCTGTCAGCATGTTTTCTGTAGGACTAATCTCAAGTAGTTTTCAAACTTGCAAAATTATATGCTAGAAAAGCAATTTGTAAGAATGGAAAACAGATGTAGAAATTCTAAGAAAGTCATTTTTACTGGAGGAACTGAATTCACATTTCTAATCAACATTAAGTTTTTGATGTTTGGTTTGAACATTATCTTTACAAATTTGATCAAGATCAAATGCTGTAGGAGGATCATTTGATGAGTTTGGATAAGTTCTTTCATATTATCATTTTTTCTGATATATATATATGGTGAAACATCCTGTCAAGTAAAAGTTTGGTCAAGGGATTTTTTTTTGGCCTATGTGAGTAAGATAAAGTTTTGAAGGTGCCTTTTTCTTATTCAAGATTTCTGTTTCATTTATGTATTTTCTATGATATTGGGTCTATTTTGAAACTTTAAAAAAAATTACTGCCAACAAAAAACATGTCATATTTAAATCTTTTTCTTTTGGTGTGTGCCCTTTTGTGCATTTTTATAAAAAACAATAAAACCCCCTTCATTTACTTCAAAATACCACAAAGTAAAATGATAAATATAAACTAGGATGAGAAGAACACCGAAACTACATATTTGAATTGTAAGAAATATAACATAACATAACAAGATGACGGGCTAAGAGCGGCTAGTCACCCCAATAATAGCCCAAACTAACACCACCACCACCAAAGTAAAATACACAATATCAAAGATTTTGTAAAGAATGTATCATTTGACTTTAAAATTGTGAACATAATTGGACTTAATCATCCACTCAGGCAAACTATTTCACTCAGTAACAACTCTTTGCAAAAAGCTAAAACATCAAATATGAAGCCTTGAGAACTCTTTGGTTAACTTCAAACTGTTACCATGTGTCACATGAGGATTAGCTAAACCATACAAGAAATAAAAGGAAGTCAAAGCATCACTACTAAATATGAAATTAAAAACCTGAATCATATCACCACATACTCTTCTCAGTTGGAACATGGTCAAACCAAGAATTTGCAACCTACAGTGTAGACTCATAAGAGAGATAGATTCCTTACTTCAGGAAAGAAGTCTAGTGGCTCTTTGCTGAACCTACTCCAAAATGAACTTATCCTTATAAAAGACACTCCAACTCGAATATCATACTGTACTCAAGGTGAGACCTCACTTGCTGCTTATACAGAAGAACAACACCTTTACCAAAAAAACAAAAAATAATTCTTCTATTCAAATCAAGCATCCCATTTGCCTTTGCAGCTGGGCTTCAGATTGCTAGTAATGACATCTCCAAGATCCCTTTCTTCATCAACAGCTAAGCTAAATCCAGTTGAGCCATTCGGCTTATGGAGCCAGTGCTTATCTCTGGTTTCAATGGCACAAGCGGATGACAGTACATGACTCCCCCTGGACGGGATGCCAATCCATAGTAGATTAACTCCCCAGTAGTGCTGGTACTCATTTTACAGCCGAGTGGACAGAAGCAAGTTAAGTGTATTGCTCTAGGACACAATGCAGTGTTCACGACGGGAATCGAACCCAGTGCCTTTCATATAGTAGCATTGACTCCTTAACCACTGATACACTTCACCTCTTTCTTCATCAACACAACCAAGATTTGAAGCATTCATGCAATAATCAAAACCCCAAATTGCTCTGACCAAAAGAATAACTTTGCATAATTATTGATAAATAGCATATCCAATGAGGCTTTTGCATACATTTACATTACACATTCCAGTGGAAAATGATATAGTTAGTGTAATTTGGAGTTAACAACTTTTGCAGCAACCTAAAATTAATGATTAAAGTGTTTGCTTTTTCATATTGAAATACCTTCAAATTCTGATTATTGTATTATATTCTTTTACAATTAAGTTTCTTTCTGCTTTCATAAAGTATTTCCATGTAGAATTACATGTACAGTACATTAAAAATTTGCTATATTTTTTTGTGATGAAATACTGGAATGGAAGATTAATTTCTGTGTGAATTTTGTTTTAAATGCAGATGAAGCTGTCTTACATATCAAGCGTGAACTAGAGGCAGGGAATGTTGCCATAGCATCAGGTAAGGAACATTTACTAGGAATGTTTGGCTGGTCGGGATGTAAGTGCTTAATAATAGTTTTTAGCTTGACTACTGTATGTGAAGTGTAGTGAGAGCTCTTGTACTACCCCTGGCGTGGGCGTCTGGTTAAAAGTTTTTGAAGGAGTTTTTTTTGTTTAGTTAAAATTTGGAGAAGTGTGTTTGTTATAGTAATGACATTCCTGACATAAATAACGATTAAAATATTTTTCTCGCATGAAAGGAAATTCTATCAAAAGAGCTTGCCTCAAAAAAAAATTGGAATGAAGTAAATTTGGGATTAAGTGTTTTGGTATGAAAGGAAATGTAAGCAATAAGTGCTTAAGAAAGAAGAAGCATTAAAGACTCCCTTACACACTTGTTTTCTTAAATTGGAAGCAAGATTACAAACAGGATATAGGCCAAGGAATGTGTGGGGTTTGGAGAGGATAGGGGTTGGGGAAGGGTAGGGGTTGGAGAAGGTAGTGGTTACGGAGGGTAGGGTTGGGGGAGGATGTTAGGGCTGAATTATATGATGAAAATTTAAAAGACAAATTTTTTCCACTTCCAAGAATGGTTTAAGATAAATAGAGGGTAATTTGGTAAGTAAATGGATAAAACCATAATTGCATCATGCCACAAAGATGCTTTGTAATATTTATATGTTTCATTAATATTGGCAAGTCTTTCTTTGTGGTTCAAGGGATATAACTGCAAGAGCCGTTTCAGTCATAATGAGTTACTGGGTGAGGTAGTAGCCTTGAACTGTTTTTGCCTTAAAATATCTGGGACAAGTCCAATTTCTTTTTGCATATTTCAAAGTACAGGTAATTTAAAGTCAACTGCCCCTACCAGCCTCATTACTGCATATTAGTCCCTCAATAAAGCCTTATCTCTATGCTAGCTTGAAATAGTCGAGCATGCTGTCTTTCCGACAGTTCTAATTGTTCTCATATCTGTGCTGAATATTATGAATTGTTAAAAGATGGGAATGGAGACACAAGGATGGACTGGCAAGTGGATTGAGGAATGATGCTAAGTGCAAAGAGTAGGTGGACTACAGATGGCATGTGTCTGGTATAAGGAAAGTGTGTGTATAGGGTCAGGGTGTAGGAGCCTAGGAGGAAATGATGTATTAAGATGATGTGGTAAATCAATTCACGGATCTGCTCTTTTAACCCAATTAAATTCTTCTTTTTTTTAGATGGAACAAAAGAATTCCAATCAATACAGCTTTCAACTGCTGGAAGTTCCAAAGACATTGAAGGAACATCTTCAGGTATGTGCCTCATACATTATTGGTTTAAGGAATGATTAACAAAAAAGTTTCTGAAACGCACATATTGTCATTCACACTGTAATATGCAGTATGACAGTTTTAGCCTGACCCTTACTTTACCTGAACATTTGAGATTACAAGTGTTATTTTAGAGAACTCTTTGGAAAGGAGGCTTTTTCACAAATTTATCTTCATTTTCTACTGTAATAAGTTTATGTTATATGAAAGCTAAGACTTTAAGATTTACGTTGGTTTGCATAATTCTCTGGTGAATTATGCAAATGAGGTCATTAATTCAGATTATTAGATGTCCTAAAACTGCTATCTTTGTGATATTTTGCTTTCTTGTGACTATTTAGAAAAAAAATATTGATAGAATTGATGAATTGTTGAAAGAAGGACTTTTCATTTCATAGATCTCTTGATTTTTTTGGAGCAAGAAAAAAATTCATATGTGAATTCTAATATTTTTACCTTTTTGACCTACAAATTGACCTCTGATTTTGCCAATAATCTATCTGATAGGATTTGGCACTATACTTTCCTATAAACATGCTTTGTTCCTTTCTATGATGCACAAAACTAATATAGTATAAAAAGGAAATGTTTACTTCAATATTTCAATAAAAGTGTATGCAAATGATATGCAAATTAGCTAATTTACCTTATTTATTATGCACAGGCTTGAAATTTTCAGTTTATGGGCCAATTTTTTGGAAGCTTTGAAAATACTTATATTTCTTCAGGATATACTGAAAGTCTTGTAGAAACTTACTTTTATTGATTCCTGTAGGAATTATTGATGAAAAGGTACTTAAAAATGGTTCAAAGCATCAGTAATCATGTTGACGTTGTTAAACTTGGTATCCTTCAGTGACAGTTGGTACTGCATATGAAATGTTAACAAATTTGTCCAAATACAGGAAAATCCTTCCCAGAAATACAATTTCAACTGTTTCCAAGGAAATACAGGGGATGGGGTGTGGATTCTGGCCTATTTATATTGGGAGTAGGAAACAGGAAAATGCCATCCCCAAAAAAAAAAAAAAAAAAAAAAATATGGTCCTCTTCCAGAATCCAAATTGCTTTAAAGAAATAATTTCCCCTTACATGGGACAGCTTGGCCACCACCATTGGTCTCTTGTTTCAAGATGTGTCTCTTTCCAACAACATGGGACCCTTTCCTCTTAAAATTTTATTCCCACTCCATTGCACCACAACCTTACAACATGGAATCGAGAATTTGCGAAATAGGTATATGAGCACTGTTGCTCTACAAATTAAAGATTGATCTGTAAAGTTTGATCCAAAATTACTATAATAAAGACAATTCATGTTAATCACGTCGGATTTTAGTGACCCATTTACTTGTTTATAATCCTTACAAGTAAATAATCCCAGCTAAATTACACTGTTTTTGCTTAATTTTGAATGGATCGGAACTAACATTAGCTACAGTATGCCTAACTTAAAGCCTAACGAGTAATGTTAGTAAGCATGAAGTTTGAAAAATGCACTCACGATTTTAGAAATTTGAAAATATCATTTCACCTGGTTCTGATAATCTTTAGGCCTCTTCTGGGTTGGGTCCAGGTACTAAAAGATCTCCATCACTGGCGATAGCCTTCTGACATTTCCTAAAATCCCCAGTTTCACTTTTAAACAAGATTCAAAATACACATTCTTCTGTCGTCTCAACGTAAATGTCAACAAAATCTAAAAATACCTCAAGTGATGTAGCTATAAAACGTTTTAGCAACGATCTAGGGTGTATGTCTTTTATTGCAGCACTCCATGTGAAAGCACGTTGTTTTGGCTACAGAATGGTGTTTGAAACTTTTGATCACGATATAGGGGTGGATCGCACGATTTTTTAACAAAGTTTTACATATTTTACAAATTATTTGAAAATAATGATCAGGTATGAGCAAAAAGTGATTAGATTTGGACAATATGATTTGTCTACATATTATATATAAAAATAAAATATCTAAATTTATTTTCTAAGCAATTTGTGTAAATTATTCAAGAATTTGCATTTTTTGGGACATTTTAAACAAAAAGTGAAATTTCTGAATGTTTGGACAAAATTTGCCAAAAAAAAGTGAGTATAGACCTCCCAAAAAAATACAATTTTATGAAAGATCTTTCCGAGATCTTAGCAATGAAACTATTTTCACCTCTATTTAATTTTGGTAAGGTCCCGATGCTATTTTTGGAAAAAGGTAGTTTCAAAACGGCGATATTATCGCTGCGTGGTAGAGTGAGGGCTAAGGAAGCAAAGCAACGGCATACAAAATTTAAGAGACTGAAAGAAGGATTATGCACGCAGATTTGCTCACCTTTGATTTAACCTGCAAGTGTGATTATTTTGCAGTGCTTATAAAAGTTTGATATAATTAAGATCAATAGAAAGGAAATTTTGAAGGAGACAAAAGAGCACCTTTTGTGAGTATGATATGACATTTCAAATTTTAAAAACTTTGTCGAAGTCGCTTAATACCTGTGCCATTAATATATTAATAAAGCTGTGATCTTTGATCTACGAGTTGACACTGAGGAAAGGAAATTATATAAAGACTGGTATAAATGTCAATGTGCAGCACAGATTTAAAATGATTCAATCAGCTTTAATTGAATTACATTGTAAAAGGGAATCCATACTTTCCTTTTGTTCAGTCTAGCCATGGAATTGACTTGACTAATGTCCACCGCATTCTTGATCTTGTCTCCCCTCATTAGTTATGTCTTTTATTTCATATAGTTTGTGAAATTCTCCCGTATGTATTTGTGTGAATAGAAATTAATGTTAAATTTTTAAAATCAAGATTTGCAGAATGCAATTATAAAGGCTCTGGGTAGATTATTGTGAGTTCCAAAACACTTCTGTTGTTGGTAATGGTACTGAATGTCTGACGGTAATGGTACTAAATGTTTCTCTGACAGTAATGGTGCTAAATGTCTTTCTGACGGTAATGGAACTAAATGTCTCTGATGGTAATGATACTAAATATCTCTGATGGTTATGGTACTAAATGTCTCTGACAGTAATGGTACTAAATGTCTCTCTGACGGTAATGGTACTAAATGTCTCCCTAACGGTAATGGTACTGAATGTCTGACGGTAATGGCACTGAATGTCTCTCTGACGGTAATGGCACTAAATGTCTCTGACGGTAATGGTACTAAATGTCTCTGACGATAATGGTATTAAATGTCTCTCTGACGGTAATGGTACTAAATGTCTCTGACGGTAATGGTACTAAATGTCCCTGACAGTAATGGTACTAAATGTCTCTCTGACGGTAATGGTACTAAATGTCTCTGACGGTAATGGTACTAAATGTCTCTGATGGTAATGGTATTAAATGTCTCTCTGACATGGGTATTCAAATAAGTTTTTATCTGCAATTTAGCTTTTGCTTTTTGTGTTGTGAGTAGTACTTGCTTGATGTTCGTGATGGCAGTTGACCATAAACATTTGAATATTCCTGGTGGATTGTCATGCCTCTTTGATGCTAAACACTATCTAGCATAAGATGTTATCACTTCTAATGAATCAAAAGGATGTTTCATCTCCAAGGAAATGATGAAGTCAATATGGTTTACATTATCAGCAAGCTCACCTGTCAGGAAAAACAACTTTAATGTGGAATTTAATCGTTTTCTGGCATTTACAGAACATCCACAGTTCATTCCATCCACTCACAATTCAACGGAGGAAGTAGCTACAGAGACAGAATGGAACCAAGCTAAGGAATGTGAAATTTCGATAGAGGACACTTTTGTTCCAAGAAACTGGCCAGGATTAAGTGGACAAGAAGCTTTGATGGAGCGTTTGGTTGACAGTCATACTGACCTGGATAATGTTGCTGAGGGTCATACCTCCTCAGAAATTCTCTCTTATCCTGAAAGGAACTATGTATCCAGAAGATCAAAACATTACACTACCAATCTGGCAATAAGAATAAAATGTGATTATTGCACCAAAGACTTTGCAAATGAGTACAACCGCAGGGTTCATGAACGTTTGCATACTGGTTACAAGCCGTTTAGATGTCGCTTTTGTGGAAGAAGTTACACATATGGGGGAGATTGGCGGAAACATGAGAGGAAGCACACAGAAGCCACAGTCTTTGAATGTAATCATTGCTCCAAGATTTTTGGCAATTATCTAACTTTGCAACACCATGAGAACAGTTCCCACAGAAGACTGCTGAATGTCAGTTCTACATTCTCAAAGAGCATCACGTGATGGAATGAAGCATTTTCATATTTAAAGGAATATTCCCATGGAATTTTATTTCAATATATTTGATAGAGGACAGTATAAGTAATATATGATTTCTCTATAAATCTTACTGCACTTATTAGGAACAAATACCATATTCTATGATGTATACTCATTAGTGCAGATAGAGAGCTATTATATTGGCAACAAAACTATATTCTTAGAATTGTGATCAGATACAGAAATGACTGGATGTAAAAAGATGTTTTTAGTACCTTACACTTTACCCCTGGCTGGAAACAACAAATGCTACACTTAAAGGATTAATGTTAGTTCAGAATAACAAAATAAGATCTTACCCAAAGTTAGAATTCTCCACCTACTGTATCAGCATCTCAATAACAAATTTTGAGTTTGAGTGGTTTTCCCCTCCCCCACCCCATCCTCCTCCACCCCATCCTCCTCCACCCCATCCTCCTCCACCCCATCCTCCTCCACCCCATCCTCCACCCCATCCTCCTCCACCCCATCCTCCTCCACCCCATCCTCCTCCACCCCATCCTCCTCCACCCCATCCTCCCCACCCCATCCTCCCCCCACCCCATCCTCCCCACCCCATCCTCCCCACCCCATCCTCCCCACCCCATCCTCCCCACCCCATCCTCCCCACCCCATCCTCCCCACCCCATCCTCCCCCACCCCATCCTCCCCCACCCCATCCTCCCCACCCCATCCTCCCCACCCCATCCTCCCCCACCCCATCCTCCCCCACCCCAACCTCCCCCACCCCATCCTCCCCCACCCCATCCTCCCCACCCGTCAATGTGAGGAATTGCAAAAGAACCAGAATTATACAATTTCCACATTCCATTTGCCAGTGACATTTATCTCAAAGCTATTCAACGTATGACATTACAAATTTGTAGATTTTTTTCAAATCTTAAACTTAAAACGTTGTAAAATGGTAAATTATTATTTTCTGTTCAAGGTTTCTTTTGCCCATTTCATTGTTTTTTGTGGCTATTTAAAACAAAGAAGCTATTGTTGTATTTGGGTGTCAATAGTACATTAAAGATTATATTACCATATTCAACATAATAAGCACCCTGCTCTAAAAAGCGCCCACCCAACATTTTTTTACTAATAAATAATGAATGTTGTTTATATGTATTTTTGTACGCTATCCCGAATCCCTGTTAATACGGGGAGAACAGATCTGTGTATATTACTTAGGAACATATCTTTCTCCTTTGTTTAGTCGAATTTGCACTGTGCGTGACTTCTGAGCATGGGCGCTGATTAGGAAGAAGCTTTGCGCCTAAAAAGTAGCACAATTTTATTTTCGTAAGTGCCTGGGCGCTTATTACGTAGAATACGGTAACTTGATTTTTGAATCAATGCAAACTATAAATGGTGATTGTTAGGTTTAATGAAGCCTTTCTAATGGAAATCGCTTTTACCTCACATTTAAGCTAATGACGCATTTGTATTTTGAGAAAGTATTTATTGAGGACTTGATAGACAAGAAGATATATTTGATGATGCCATACATTTTCAAGTATTGTCATTGGTTATTAGAATAAATATAGAGTTGAGTTTATACTGAGATATGTTTGGTTACTGCTATTCTTTTTTGTTGATTCTCAAATTTGCCTTAATGCTCTTAAGCAACACATTTGGTAAAAGTTTTAATTATTTCACATTTTATTTTTTGACTAGTGATTTTTCAGAAACTTTATATCTTTGAGTACAAGTTACAGATTATAATGGAGTTCCAGTTTTTCTATGAACTCTCTTGAGTAATTTTTGAATAAATGCAAGCTACTGTATAACTGGTTATTATCTGCTTGATTGTGAAGCATTTGTAAGGGAAATCACTTTTACATAGTATTTGAGGTAATGACTTTCGTTCATTTTTGGTTCCAATGCTACCAGCAGCATCAGGAACCTCTCCGGTCCTGCTACCAGCAGCATCAGGTACCTATCCAGTCCTGCTACCAGCAGCATCAGGAACCTATCCGGTCCTGCTACTAGCAGCATCAGGAACCTTTCCGGTCCTTCTATGAGGAGCCTATTCGGTCCTGCTACCAGCAGCATCAGGAACCTATCTGGTCCTGCTACCAGCAGCATCAGGAACCTATCTGTTCCTGCTACCAGCAGCATCAGGTACCTATCCGGTTGTGCTACCAGCAGCATTAGGAACCTATCCGGTCCTGCTATCAGTAGCATCAGAAACCTATCCGGTCCAGCTATCAGCAGCATCAGGAACCTATCCGGTCCTGCTATCAGCAGCATCAGGAACCTATCCGGTCCTGCTATCAGCAGCATCAGGAACCTATTCGGACCTGCTATCAGCAGCATCAGGAACCTATCTGGTCTTGCTCTCAGCAGCATCAGGAACCTATCTGGTCTTGCTATCAGCAGCATCAGGAACCTATCTGGTCCTGCTCCAAAATAACCTACAACACTGTCTGGACAGTCTGGCTTACTGAAGCGACTCCAACGGTTTCAACTTCTCAAAAGACGAAACTGTTCTCATTTATTTTAACAACAACAACTCCTTCCTCCGGCCCAATCTTTGCCTCAAAGATTCCATAATCCCCAGTAAAGACAGTTCTCGCTTCCTTGGAATCACTCTCGACTCCAAAATTTCCTATTTCCCCCACATCAACACCCTCGAAACAAAATCCTCAATTTCCTCAAGGTCCTCTCAAGCACTGACTGGGGAGAAAATCGGCTCACTCTGCTCACCTTATACTGCTCCCTCCTCAGATCCAAGCTGGACTATGGCAATTTCATCTTCGCCTCCGTCCGTGAATTTTACTTGAAACACCTGGAGGTTACTGAGAATACTGCCCTAAGGCTTTGCCTTGGTGCCACTCACACCTCCCCTATCACCAGTCTCCACGTCGAGGCCAATGAACTCCCCTTGGACCTCCGGTGCACGAAGGCCGGCCTCTCTGCTCTCCGCATCCTCACCAATCCATGTAACCCTTGCTTCCATGCCATCTATTCTCCCTCCCTCACCAACCTCTTCAATCTCAACAAACGCATCCCCCACCTTTCAGAATTCAGATGCACTCCCACTTCTCCAAAGCCAACATCAACATTTTCTCGATCGCCATATACACCATCTCACCTACACCCACCTGGACTATTCACTCCCTCCCCCCTCCCCTCAAGGTTTACCTTGGTCTTTCCTCCTTCACATAAGCTCTTCGCAACCCATCCTTCTTCCACCCTAAATACTGCCAACTCAGTAGACATTTCCATGACTACTCCTTCCTCTTCATCGATGGCTCCACATGGGAAGGCATTTTTGCAGCCGCCGCCTGTCCCAGCCTCACCCTCTCCTTAAGGTTACCCTACAGCACCTCTATATACTCTGCCGAGACAAAAGCCTTCCTAGACTTAAACTCTCTTTCTGCCCTATAAATCCTCAACAAACTAAACACTCTCTTCTTCTTATGAAAGGATATTATTTTTTCTGGATTTCCAGCCATGTCGGCATCCCTGGCAACGAGAGAGCTGACAGAGCCACCAACAAAGCTCTGTCAAACATTGTCTCTCCTTTTCCCCTTCCACACTCAGACCTCCGTCTCTCCATCTCCAATTACATAAAAAAAAAACCTGCCAAAACTCCTGGAATTACGAAACCAGTAACAAACTCCACACCATCAAACCCAAAGTCGGGACCAATACCTCTCTGCACAGTCGCAACCGCTGGGAAGACATCGTTGTCATCCGCCTCGGCCACTCCTCTCTCACTCACTTCCATCTCCTATCCAGCTCTACTACTCCTCTTTGCCCCACTTGTAACACCGATCTCTCCATCAAGCATATCTTCGTAACCTGTCCCCCATACCAGAACTCCAGATCTTTCCTCTCCTCACTATCCTCAATCTCGGACTTTTTCGAAAACAATTCTTCCTCAAACATCATCAACTTCCTCCGCAACAACAACCTCTTCCACCACATTTAACTCCCTTGTCCCCTCCCTTAATACACCTAACCTTACATACCCCTTTCTTTTCACCAAAAGTTTTTTTTCTTTTTTCTTCCCACATTCTGCTTTTTCCCTTTATCTTCCTTACAAACCATCCATCTCCTCACTATCCTAACTCTTACACCATAATTTATGAACACCCTCTTGGCACATTTGACTCTGACTGTCGGGGTGCTTTTAAACATCAACAAACCAAACCATGTAAACACAGTAACTGCAGGTCGAAAGACGGTATATTAAATACAGGTCATATGTGGTACACAGATAACCCATGGTCCATTTGTGTGCCCTATAGTTTTTGCTGGTGATGATGTCATGCATATTTCTTATTTATAGCAACCATGTCTATTTGCATCATACTTGCATGTTATTTGTTAGTTATTGTATACATGCTTATGTAGAAAACATGTTCTATTACTAATATGCATGCCTTAATGTGAAAATTTTCCAAAAAACTTGTAAACACATCACACAAATATCATATGTTGTACACAGATGAGTTATGTTTCATATATGTGACCTATTGTGTTGGTAGTGAAGTCATGTAGGTGGGGCATTATGTAAAATTCTTCAACAGTGATAAATGTGCAACTGTATGTATGCATTTTGCATCATACTTGTGATGTTGTCAAGTTCACTTTATTGATATGCATGGCAGTCATGGCTTATAAATATATGTTATTTAGCATATTTCATGATATGCATCGCCAGTTAGTATAAAACTTGAAAATCAAGCAACAATAAAAGGATGCATCGGAACCACTAAACGTTTTTGTTTTTTTGTTTTAAAATGTTTTTATTGAGGACTTGATAGAAAGGAAAATATGTTTAATGATGACATACATTTTTTCCAGCATTGTCATTATATTTTTATACTTTTGGGTACTGCTATTCCTCTCGGCTCCCTAATCCTCACTTTCTTAACAAATTGTTAATGCATTGGAGAAGAAAAAAAATCTTCAGGTGGTGAATTTAAATTACCCTCGCAAAATTTGGTTTTACTACTTCTTGACATATCCAATGGTTTTTAAACCACAAAATCATAGGAAAATATATGATAGAATACATAAAGACTGAGGAATCTGAGGCTGTGATGTCACAACTATTCAGATTATCCTCTTGCCAACGACTTGGTGAAGAGGGGATATATCATCTTTACTGTCCATCCATTCGTTTGTCCGTCCGTCCACATCCATTGTCCATCTGACCTCATGCATTGTTCAGCTACTGGGGAGCAATAGATTTTAGCCCTCGAAAAGGAATTCCAACTATTTTTATAAGAAAATTTATATGAAGGAAAATCTTGCTTTGAAATTGGAACAAATACATTTCAGACTTGAATAGCAAGTGAAATACTTGTTCTGGGATGAAGAAAAAGTTGAATAATAGAGCTGATGACTGAATGGAATTAGAATTAAGATTTTCATGTATGATTTCCTGCAGGGAGGAAAGTAGTATGGTATGGCATGTAGAACAGAGGGTGGGATGACAGTTGTGACCGAGGCTGAAAAGCATGTTATTAACTGCAAGGGGATTTGTATTGTTTTTACTCAACAGATTCAGAACTTTTAGGCTGAAATATATCCTTAATAGAGTAAGATTTTTTAATGCTTTACCAGTTTGTTTCTTTTGAAGTCCTCTTTCATATATTATGGACTTGCTTAAGTTTAGGAGAAGAGAAATAAATGCAGGTTTCTGATATGTGGATTGTGTCTGGAGGTGTGTACTCTGCTGGGTGATATGTTCACACTAATGAGTGCTACTGTATGTATGTATGCACTCTACTGAGTGTTATATATATGTGCTCTCTACAGAGTGCTATTGATAAGTGGCTAAGTGTCTGGAGGTGTGTACTCTGCTAAGTGATATGTTCACTCTAATGAGTGTTATGTATATGTACACTCTACTGAGTGCTATGTATATGCACACTCTAGTGAGTGCTATGTATTTGCACACTACTGAGTGCTATTGATAAGTGGCTTAGTGTCTGGAGGTGTGTACTCTCATGAGTAATATGTTCAAACTAATGAGTGCAATGTATATGCACGCTACTGAGTGCTATGTATTTGCACACTACTGAGTGCTATTGATAAGTGGCTTAGTGTCTGGAGGTGTGTACTCTCATGAGTGATATGTTTACACTAATGAGTGCTATGTATATGCGCACTCTACTGAGTGTTATGTATATGCACACTACTGAGTGATATGTATATGTGCACTCTACTGAGTGATATTGATAAGTGGCTTAGTGTCTGGAGATGTGTACTCTACTGAGTGATATGTTTACTCCAATGAATGCTATGTATATGTGCACTCTACTGAGTGCTATATATATATTTGCACTCTAGGGAGTGCTATGTATATGCACACTCTAGTGAGTGATATGTATATGTGCACTCTAATGAGTGCTATGTATATGTGCACTCTAGTGAGTGTTGTCTAGTTGTTTGTGTTATCATTCATGCTTTGAAGCACTGTTCACAAAGCTGATACAATACAGGAAATAAGGAACTCTTCACAACTTGGTGATCATGTGTAACAGAAAGGTACCTTTACTATGAAAAGCATCGTTAATTTGAAAAGTCACTTTTTTTCCTGAATCAAAGCAATTTCAAATTTATATTCATGGACTCTGATTCAGAAAATATTGTCTCTGTTTGGTGCAGTGTAAAGTGCTCAAGTAGTATATGTTGAAGAAATAGTTGCATATTTATTTCTGTGTACCATTATACACTAAAACATTGACATTCAAAGAGTAGAAGTTAGCTAGGTTTTTTAGTAGCTAGGTTTATTTTTGAACTGGTAAGGTTACAACAAACAAATTCTTAATGGTGGCCTAATTAACAATATTTGAGCTTCAATTTGAATACCGTTAATATGTTTCATCTATATATCTGTCTTCACAGTTGTTCATGAAGGTGCTGTTCCAGTAATGTTGGCGAAAGATGTCAACGACTTTCCCAAAAAGCTCATGTACATGCTACAGCAGAAAATGGAAGACCCACAAGGGACAGATGGCAAGTTTTACGATGACGATGAACTCCTGAGAAAATCAGCTAAACGGATAGAAAATGAAAAGGAACAACTCAGAATGGAGGCAATGCAATTGGACAATTCAGGAAATTTAGGTGGGATTATCCCACGTAGTGTCAGAGAGAGCCTTAACAAGGGTCCATTCAAATGTTCATATTGTCCTAAATCATTTGCTCAACAGCGGTATTGCAGAGACCATGAATACATTCATATTAAGCCATACATGTGCCGTTATTGTGGGAAAGATTTCGCAAAGGCTTATAACTGTCGGAAACATGAAATGACCCATACAGGTGAAAAGCCCTACAGATGTTCCATCTGTGGGATGAAATTTACAGATGCCAGCTCTCGTTCTCGTCATGAACGTGCTCACCAGGGGAAAACACCATATAATTGTAGGTACTGTAAAAGAGGATTTTCTCGAAGGGATTACTGCGAGAAACATGAATTGTCCCATAAAAGATCTTCAAGTAAAACATCACTTGACAGTCAACAGAAAGAGTACAAGGACAGAGATGAGGCTGTATAGAGTCAAATGATATAATTCCAGTGTTTTTTTTCTTCATTCATTGCACACAATTTGCAAAAATTTATTTGTTAACATTATATCTTGCATGCCTTCTCCAGAACAGGTAGGTATTCTCGATGAATATTTAGGTTAGCTTATCATCTGGCTACATGCACCATACATCATGGGAAATTCCTGCAACTAATAGGATATTTCAGTACACTTGTTTTATGTATTGTCTGCTATAATTTGATGGTTAAACATGGAACAACTCGGTTTCTGATTTGAATAGTTTTGTTGTATATATCAGAGAGCTCAACATTGTCAGATAAAAGATGGTATATGGACAAGTGCTAGCATCGAAACGACACTCAATTCAAAGTTGGAGTGGTCAGTAATCTGTTTGTGTGTGTGGTGGGAGAACTCTTATGTATTAAAAGCGTAAGTTCTCTTTATGGAGCCGTCATTAACAAGGTCTCCAGCTGTAAAGAAGAATTTTTGCTTTAAAGAAAAAGCTTTTATAAATTCTTAGAAATATTTTGTCTAAATATTTGTAACATGGTTGTTTTGTTGCTGTGTTATTGCTAATGAATTTTTTTTTTTTTTTTTATTCAGTTAAATGTTTTGATATAGTAGTTAGAAGGCCATCTTAAATGTGGAATTAAAGAATGGAAACTCTATGCTGTATTGGTGTGGCAGTAAAGATAACAGTCTTAAAACTTGAGATGTGTCATTATGATGCCCAGGGTCAATTAAGTGCCTAGGAAAAATTTGGGCCCAGCTTTGGAGAGTATCAAATAAGCATTGCATATTATGCATACTTATTGGGAATAATAAACACCATCTACAAAATAAAGAATAGTGCTGAGTGGTTTGTGATCATTCAGTATTGACCGTGGGCTAAAATTTGAAATAGACCCAGGAGTCCAGCATCATTATTATAATTAGGTTTATGGTGATGTAACCTTTGATAGATATATGTTCAGTAATGTAATTTTTGTTTGTTTGGATTCTTTATTTTTATAGATTGGATGATGTCAGAGTATTTTATCATTAAAAAGTGAATTTTTAAACTATTGATGAATTATAAGGAATATGTCTCAAAATCTCTATTATTCTATTTGAAATTGCAAAAAAAAAACTGAAATTAATTCAGATATATTGTTGACATAATTTGAGGCAATGAAGTATTGCAGGTATAACTAAAGATCAAGAACTGATGTAAGAATAATTTATGGCATAATTGCATTTAATCCTGTAAACATTCTTTCTTTTACTTAAAAAAAAAAAGTTGTTCTGAATATTAGAAATTTGTAGTTTACATGCATTTACCATGTCTATAATATCGAGAGCATTCTTTGCGTGCGTACCATAGTGGCATCCTTTGAATGCATACATAGCTTGTAATTTGCTTGTGCAATAGAACAAATCTTTACTATATAATATTTCCATTTAGAAAAACTCATCTGCAGAGAAGCAGCTGATCTTCCTCCTGTTTTCCTAGTCTGAAAAGAAAGAATGATTAGAAATGTTATTTACTCATTAAAAGTGTAGGAACACAACATTTTGTTATGCATATGCAAATTTCAAGTGCTCTCCATCCCCTTAAAAAAGGTTTTCCACTACCCTGATTATGCCACAGTCTAGACAGAACGTTTTAAATATTCCAGGAACATAGCCTGAGGGGAGCAATGGGAGCGATCGCGCCCCTTACTGAATATCAATTTTTTGGGGCTGCCTAACAGCTTAATGAATACCTGTTGCAGTTTAATGACAACTGTTGCAGTTTAATGAACAACTGTTGCAGTTTAATGAACAGCTGTTGCAGTTTAATTATGGCATGTATGGGCTTCTAAGCTTCTCTTATTGCCAATTATCTTAGAAATTTACTGAAAAAATTGCCAATTTTCCTCAAATTTTCCCTAATTTCAAACCCTTCAGTAAACCTGTAAAAAAAGTCAGCCCCAACAATTTAGGTAAAAAGTTCCATAGTTTTTTTGGGCAAAGAGAGTTCAGCTTTTTTAATTTTCAGCACCAAATGGTCAATTTTTATGCAAATGTGCAATGTTTGACAGGGTGTCCTGGTATTATCTGATGTAAATCCTGTCTTTTTTATTTCTCTCAAATTTCTTGGATGGAGTTCAGCAAATTTTGTTGACACTTTGAAACAGAGACATTAAAGTTCCCTCCAAGGCAAAGTTGGCTAAGGCTTATATCTAGTGAACTGGTACAGTGTATATAACTTACATGTTTTTTCCTGAAGAGCTTGTGTCTCCGCATCATTGTGATGGACAATCACTTTCATGAAGAGCTTGTGTCTCAGCATCAGTGTGATGGAATATCACTTTCATAAAAAACTAGTGTCTCAGCATCAGTGTGATGGAATGTCACTTTCATAAAGAGCTTGTGTCTTAGCATCATTGTGATGGACAATCACGTTCATGAAGAGCTTGTGTCTCAGCATCATTGTGATGGACAATCACTTTCATGAAGAGCTTGTGTCTCAGCATCAGTGTGATGGAATATCACTTTCATAAAAAACTAGTGTCTCAGCATCAGTGTGATGGACTGTCACTTTCATTAATAGCTTGTGTCTCAGCATCATTGTGATGAAATATCACTTTAATGAAGAACTTGTGTCTCAGCATCAGTGTGATGGAATATCACTCTCATGAAGATGTAACAATTGCCACTGCATCCTTACAATCCAACACGTTCTCCTTGCTTGCCCCCTGTACAACCTTCCCAGAGCTTCTCTCGCTCCCCACAACTCAATTGCTGAGTTCTTCCAAAAAAATCCTCCAGATAAAATAGTCTCCTTCCTTCAGCATGCATCCCTCTACAACCATATTTAATCCTCCTCTTCCCCCCCTCTCTACTCTGTTTTTGGTTTTACCCATGCACCTCCTCTCTCGATCACAGCTTTCTGGCTTTTGTTCTTGAATTTCTCTCATTCTTCCCCTGGTCTCTTTCCTTACTACCTCTAAACTGATCTGACCTCTCAGGCACAATTTGACCTTCGTTGTCGTGGTGCCGTTAAGACCTCATCAAACAAACAAACAAACTCATGAAGATCTAGTGTCTCAGCATCATTGTGATGAAATATCACTCTCATGAAGAACTTGTGTCTCAGCATCAGTGTGATGGAATATCACTTTCATGAAGAACTTGTGTCTCAGCATCAGTGTGATGGAATTTCACTTTCATGAATAGCTTGTGTCTCAGCATCAGTGTGATGGAATGTCACTTTCATGAATAGCTTGTGTCTCAGCATCGTTGTGATGGAATATCACTTTCATGAAAAGCTTTTGTCTCAGCATCATCATGATGAAATATCACTTTCATGAAGAACTAGTGTCTCAGCATCAGTGTGATGGCATGTCACTTTCATGAATAGCTTGCGTCTCGGCATCATCATGATAGAATATCACTTTTGTCTCAGCATCATCATGATAAAATATCACTCTCATGAAGAACTCAGTGTCTCAGCATCAGTGTGATAAAATGCCACTTTCATGAAGAGCTTGTGTCTCAGCATCATTGTTATGGAATATCACTTTCATGAAGAGCTTGTGTCTCAGCATCATTGTGATGGAATGTTACTTTCATGAAGAGCTTGTATCTCAGCATCATTGTGATGAAATATCACTTCCATGAAGAGCTAGTTTCTCAACTTCATTGTGATGGAATATCACTTACATGAAGAGCTTGTGTCTCAGCATCAGTGTGATGGAATATCACTTTTATCTCAGCATCATTGTGATGGAATATCACTTTCATGAAAAGCTTGTGTCTCAGCATTATTGTGATGGAATGTTACTTTCATGAAGAGCTTGTATCTCAGCATCATTGTGATGAAATATCACTTCCATAAAGAGCTAGTTTCTCAACTTCATTGTGATGGAATATCACTTCCATAAAGAGCTTGTGTCTCAGCATCATTGTGATGGAATATCACTTTTATCTCATCATCAGTGTGATGAAATATCACTTTCATGAAGAGCTTGTGTCTCAGCATCATTGTGATGGAATATGACTGCTATTAGACAATTTGTGACTGATCCTCAGAAATGTTTGCATATTTTATTGAATACATTTTCTTGTTTTGCACTATATCAGATACGATAGACCGGCGATTCTTAATAGGCGGCCGGCGGGCCAAATCTGGCCCACCAGACAATCCAATTGGCCCACCAGACAATCCAATAGGGCACGCAAACAATAGTCATTCTATAATGCAATACAGTGCATTGCATGTTAAGATCAATCCGAATGCGATAAAAATTGCAAAATACCTGTTTATTTTGTTTTTTCCTAGGCAGACCAGCTCACTAAAACATCGCGGCTTATCAAATAAAATGTTATTTTTAGTTCCGCTGTAAATTGGGCTCGCGGATTGTCAAAGGAAGGTGGATAAAAGAACTGCCAACATCTGACGTACATCCTTCTAATCGTGCACGCTCTCAACTTGTTTGTATTCAGGGATTGTTTCGACTGGTTTTGTTTGTCACATGACGCTGGTTTTGCCACGCGATTAGCCCACAGCCTGAAGCTGTTGTGAAATGATGGCCCTTTGAAATATTTAATTAAGAACTCTTGTGATAAGACTCAAAATCCTGTGAAGTAATTGTCACTTAACATCTCAAAAAAAAATTAATAAACTTTTAAACTTAAATACAACAACAATAAAGATATCATTTTCATTGTATAACATCATTCTTTTTAACTTATCTACCTTAGTCTTTTTCAAACAAATTTGTTACATCTTTAACATTTAATTCCGCTACGAGCAAGGTATCAAAAAACGTTCTTCACAGATTAAGGTAGACATATCTGACCACTAAGCTTAAGTGTATTTTGGATGTCACAAATCTTATCCTCTGTATCAATCATGTAGATTTATGTAAAAAATCAAATACTCAATTTTAAGCAAGAAATACATTGTGACATATTTAATAAGCTTCAAAGTTGTGTGTTTTAATTTGTTCTTGTTGTTTGTTGGTGGTGCTGTTGCAGTGGCATGCAAACTTGGAGGATTATAGGTTATCATAAACAACAGAAAATACATTCTTTGGTACAACGACCATAGGCCTATTAGATCAAAATAATCTGGGGGCAAGTTATTCCAAATTGTTGTGTTTTTACCTATATTGCAGGTCTTCATTCCACTTGGTTTTAGTATAATTAATGGAAATTGTTATGTCCTTTCCTTTAGTTTTGCTTCTTAAGCCATTGTGACTGCCTTAATTGTTTTGTTTTTTTTCTCTCCAGAAAAAGAAGCTGAGAAGTGGAAGCATTTGCACCACATTTGTAGGCTTTGCTGAAAAGTCTGGCATATTATCAACGACAGTAAAACCCAAACCTGGAACAATTTTATATCTAACACCCCACCAAATAGATCTGTAATATGGTTAACAGCTTTCATGGCAAGACAGGCAAGTCTCACATCCCCTAGCTCTCTTCAAGTTGGAATGGTAGTTATCTCGCTAATGAAAAAGTTAACACCAACTGCCTCGCCAATTCCTTTAGCCACCTCGCCAATAAAAAGACATCACCATCTGCCTCGCCAACTCCTTCAGCCATATCTCTCCCTTGCCAACTACTCCGACGCCTTCAAAGTAAAGAAAACCCAGAGGACCTTTTTCTCTCTTACAATAACCCCTTGCCTAATCCGAGCTGAAACGAAGCTGGCTACATGGCCCAAAGGCGCAGAAAACATCTATCAGTACCTGAAACACCTCCCAAAACAGCCAGTAACCTCCTTTCTATCCTAAACCTACCTTAACCCTTACTCTACCACACGGCGATATTATCGCCGTTTTGGGTGCCCCGTCTTTGGCCCCGCCTCCCGAGCGCATTTTCAAAAAAGTGCTGGTAGAGTAAGGGTTAATCAACCCGCGACATGCGCCAACCCGAAAATATAGGCAGCATGATCCCGGTGGGCGGGTCACGAAAGCGGAAGGGGCCCGACTCTTCTGCCTGAAAGACAGAGGACCCTTCAATAATCACGCCTTGATTAACCCTTACTCTACCACGCGGCGATATTATCGCCGTTTTGGGTGCCCCGTCTTTGGCCCCGCCTCCCGAGCGCATTTTCAAAAAAGTGCTGGTAGAGTAAGGGTTAATCAACCTGCGACATATGCGCCAACCTGAAAATATAGGCAGCATGATCCCGGTGGGCGGGTCACGAAAGCGGAAGGGGCCCGACTCTTCTGCCTGGAAGACAAAGGACCCTTCAATAATCACGCCTTGATTAACCCTTACTCTACCACGCGGCGATAATATCGCCGTTTTGGGTGCCCCATCTTTGACCCCGCCTCCCAAGCACATTTTCAAAAAAGTGCTGGTAGAGTAAGGGTTAATCACCCCTGGCAGCCACCGCTACCGCCTCATTACGTTCACCTGTTGCCTCTGCAAGTTCATGGAACGAGTACTTAATTGGCGACTCAATTGGTTCCTTGAAACCAATACAACCCCCTCACCCCCTGCACACACACACGGCTTTAGAAAACGGCGCAGTATCTAGATAAATTGATAAAACTCGACACTGTTGTATGTGAAGGAGCAAATCGCTATCATTTTTATTTATGTACGAGCCCTCGATTCACTTGGAATTATATAGCAGTATTTACTTCAAGTTATACCTTACCTTCCATGCTATAATATGCAATCTGGTCACACGACCTGATTCTAACGCACTTCTAACCGAACCTAAAAAACGCAGTAACCAGCCAAGCCCTGACCTCCATAATACCTCTGTACCACCTCACTCTTTTTCAGCGCGTTGTTTCACTAACATCGCTGAAAACTGGTCACTTTTATTTTATTTTTAATTAACCTTTCTAACTCTTTTCTCTTCGGCAGCTTCTACCTGAAGGGTTTTTACGCTGCCCGTTCTCATCTGGCTCGCCTTTTCAAGTCTTCCGAGAGAAGGGTGAGATAGCCATGGGTCCGAGATTTCTTCGGCCGACCTACACGACTTTACCCGTGTAGCCTACACTTAGGATAGCGGGTTTTTGTCTCCATTCGTACATAGCGAGTGGCTAGTTCGAGAGCGTCCTACTCTCGTGGTGGGTGTTTTAGGTCCTAGAGCACAGGTTGTGCCTGTCTAGGGGACCTCTCGCCCCGGGAATTAGTCTTTTTCTCCCTTAGCCCCACCCGCCTCGAGGTGACCCTAGCGTTATACTATGTATAGTGTATAGCACGTTAGAATATTTCAGTACACGTATGCATTAAGCCATTTTCCTTTTTCGATTTTGGCGCATGCGCATTGGGTCCTAGTCACCGCTGGGTAAGTGTGGGGTCGCCCTGTAACAACTCTAGGGAGCTACAGTTGTTACTAGCGAGCTTATTTTCGTTTTCACGTTAGCAGCATATGAGTATTTTTATTTTTCTCACACAGTTTTGAGATAAAATATTTAATTTTCAGGATTGAAATTGGGGTGTCGGAGAGACCGTGGGTGGGTCTCTCCGACGACCTAATTACAGGGAAAATAATCTTTCCTTTTTATCTTTACAGACCTCAAGTACACAGTGGTTGGTGTTTCCCACGCTACCCCGGCGCTAGTAAAGTCATTACGTTGGATGCGTTTTCTCGGGTTTCTAAAGTTTTTCAGATAGAAAATTTTTTGGTTTTAATTTTTTTTCTGTTAAAGCAAGTGTTGTTGTTCTGTTTAGAATGCTATGCCTCGTCTCTCTTTAGCGTGTTCGTAAGTTCATAGTTACTTTGCCGTGTTTAGGTTTGTACGCTTGGACTTACGTTCTTCTCTTAAGAAATTTATTTTTCAGTAAAAATTTTTTTCGGTTTAAGAGAGTTTTGATGTTCTGTTTAGACTGCTAGGCCTCGTCTCTCTTTAGCGTGTCCGTAAGATCATACTTACTTTGCCGTATTTGTGTATGTACGCATGGATATATGTTCTTCTCTTTTCAGATATAAAAGAGATTCACTGAGAAGGTTACGCTCTTAGAGGCGTTGCGCCTAGAGCGGTAACGGTAAGAGAGAGAGAGATAACCTCTTAGGGGCGTTAACGAACGTCGCCTAAGTTGTAAAAACGGTTCCATTGGACAGTCCCGGTCAACTCCACAACCCTTGTAACGCGTTGAACGCCGGTTGTTGTGAGTTCGGGACGGTTCCATAAGGTTCCGAGTCCATACGGTTCCGCGGCCCGTTGTTACGGGCTTAACGGTTCCATTGGGCGGTTCCGTGAGTCCATACGGTTCCGCGGCCCGTTGTTACGGGCGGGCGGTTCCATTGGGCGGTTCCGCGGCCCGTTGTTACGGGGCTAACGGTTCCATTGGGCGGTTCCATACGGTTCCGCGGCCCGTTATTACGGGCTTAACGGTTCCATTGGGCGGTTCCATACGGTTCCGCGCCCGTTGTTACGGGCGAACGGTTCCATTGGGCGGTTCCATACGGTTCCGCGGCCCGTTGTTACGGGCGGGGGTTCCATTGGGCGGTTCCATACGGTTCAGCGGCCCGTTATTCACGGGCGGACGGTTCCATTGGGCGGTTCCGCGCCCGTTACGGGCGGGCGTTTCCATTGGGCGGTTCCATACGGTTCCAGCGCCCGTTATTACGGGCGGCGGTTCCATACGTTCCGTTGGACCATCCCTGACGGTTCCGCAGCCCTATGCGCGGCATTGTGCGGTTCGGGGACGGATCCATACGGTTCCGGGATCCATGCGTTCCGCGGCCCGTTATTACGGGCGGACGGTTCCGTGGTCCATACGGTTCAGCGCCCGTTATTACGGGCGGACGGGTTGGGCGGTTCCGTGATCCATACGGTTCCGCGGCCTCTTGTTACGGGGCGGACGGTTCCGCGGCCCGTTATTACGGGCGGACCATTGGGCGGTTCCATACGGTTCCACCCCGTTGTTACGGGCGGGCGGTTCCGCGGCCCGTGTTTACACGGTCCGTATCTAACGGGTTCACGACATCGTGCAGTTTAATCGATTATACGCCCACTAGCTACGTGGTCAGGTGACATTCTTGACAAGAAGTATAGCATTGACAGTTATTTTTCTTCTTGGTCCTGTAGCCATTAGCTACGCAGTTCCACGGCTCGTGTGAACGCAATTAAGACTGTCTCGTTGAACGTTACAAGTTCCGTATTTATTTTCACCAGTATCATGGACATGAAGGACAGGTCCCCGAGTGTCGATGTTTTTACACACCCAGGATGTCTCGTGATGCGTGGCGTGCAAACGCTTCTTTAAATTACGCTCGGTGACATCCATCTCACGTGTTACGGCGTGCAGATTATGCTGCGAGTCAAATCCCTGTACTCTTTGCAGCGATTGGGATCTAGCGGCGTGGTCGGAGCACAGACTCCACCACGACCGATACTTTCAAAGAGCGGCGGAGAAAGTGGAGAAGCGACGGTCTGATAGGCCCTCTTCGTCTCCCCACCGCCACCCAGGTCCAAAGCCAGGGAGGTGGGGCCGCCGCCCAATCCTAGCGGAGCGCCTCTTGAAAGACGTACACCGTGACGGTTCATCCGAAGTATAGCATTGAGACAGCTATTTTTCTTCTTGGTCCCGTAGCCAACCGCTCACGACAGTTATACGGTTCCACGGCCCATGTTTACGGTCCGTGACGGTTCCACGGTCCGTGTTTCACGGGTCCATACGGTTCCATTGGACGGTTCCGCGGCCCGTGTTTACGGTCCGTGCGGTTCCATACGATTCCACGGTCGGCGTTTACGGGTCCTTTCGCTTCCATTGGGCGGCTCCAGTGAGCGGAACTTATCTTTAATGGGATAACGTACACTGTACGGTTCACCCGGTTATACGCCCACTAGCTACTACGCTACGTGGTCAGGTGACAGATGACTTTCTTTACAAGAAGTATAGCATCACGACAGCTATTTTCTTCTTGGTCCCGTAGCCATTAGCTACGCAGTTCCACGACTCGTGCGAACGCAATTAAGATTGTCTGCGTTGAACATTACCGTTCCGTAATTATTTTCACCAGTATCATGGACATGGAGGACAGGTCCTCGGGCGTCGATGCTCTACACACCCTTGATGACCCGGCATAGCGTGATAACGCTTCTTTGCTTTACGCTCGGTCACATCCATCTCGCGGCGTTACGGCGTGCAGATTATGCTGCGAGTCCATTCGTGGTACTCTTTGCAGCGATTGGATTCCAGCGGCGTGGTCGGAGCACAGACTCCACCGCGACCGGTATTTTTCAAGGTGCGACCGAGAGCATGCGGCTCCGGTGTTCGGATGCGTACGGCTCCGTAGTTTTGTAACGGGATATCGTACACCGTACGATTTACCCGGATATGCACCCGCTAGCTACGAGCTATGTGGCCAGGTGACAAGTGATAATCTTCACAAGTAGTATAGCGCCGTGAGAGCTATTCTATTCATGGTTCCGTGGCCATTAGCTACGCAGTTCCACGATCATGTGAACACCCTTTATACGATTATCCGCGTTGAACGTTACATTTCCGCAATTACTTTCACCAGTATCGTAGGCACGGAGGACAGGCCTCCGTCGCGGGTGCGATACGCACCTCAGAGGTCCCGCTTTGCATAGCGTGCAAACGCTTCTCTGACCGTGCGGGCCTGTACGACTCGGAGTTTTTGCAACGGGATAACGTACACTGTACGATGAACCCCGAAGTTGAGTTCGCTAGCTAGGAAGCTGCTTGGTCATTGCTACGCTGTCCCACGGCCGTGTGAACTGCCTCTGTAGGATTTTCCGCGTTGAACGTCACAGTTCTGCGATGTTTTGCGCCTATATCATCGACCGCGGCGGGCAGGTCCCTAGTGTCGGGTGCGTTCTGCGCCTTGACTGTCCTGCGATCGCGTCGCATGTAAACGCTTCTTAGGTTGCGCTTTGGTGTTATCGACTTGTTCAAACCCGTGTACACGCTGTGGTCCTCGGTTCCGCGATGGGACCGGTCGGCCAACAAGAGGCGACGCCCTACGGGTCTTACGTGAGTTAGTCCCCTTTACGGCTAGTTGTAGAGCCATTGGATTCCTTGCACGGGTCCATTAGGGTCCGTACGGCTCCGGTAATCGGTTCCATACGGCCCCCACGGCTTGTTTTACGGGTCCGTAACACAACTTGGCGGCTCCGTCCGGGGCATGGGATGACGTTTGGGTCTGTAGTGCTGCTTAGTTTTACAGCAAGGTAACGTACAACGTACGTCACACCCGTTAGTTTCGGAGATCCCCACGTCCGTGTGAGCTGACTTGGTGCGATTTTCGCGTTGAACGTCACGGTTCCGCATAGTTTTTCACCAGTTCATGGACACGAGGACGAGTCCCCGTTTGTCGGTACGTCACGCTCCCAGGATGCGTCGCGTGTTAGCGCTTGCTCGGGTTTCGAGGCCTAGCGCTCGGGTGATAAGATTTCCTTCTTTACGGGAGGCATACCATCACGAGAGCTATTCCCTCCGTGTTACGTAGTTCCACGACCGTTCAAACTACTCTGAATGTGATTCTTGCGTCGAACGAGACCTTCGGCTCACATTCTACAGATATTGACGCGGTTTTACGTACAACGTACGATAAACCCGGGTATCGGAACTTCGGGATATTGCGACCGTTAGCCGCGTGTTGCAGTGTTCCACGGTCGTTTTTCTTGCTGGGACGTTATTAGCGTTCGACGGCAGTCCCCACGCGTAGCCGCCCGGCTTCGCGGCTCCGTAGTGATTTTATACAAACGGAGTTAACGGCCTATACCAGCGGCGCGGCTGTGTGGTAGAGGACCAGTAGCCATGAACTACTGCGTTCCGCGGCCGTTTCTCTTACCGGGACACGTACTGAGTACGACGGTAGTCCCCTCTTCCCCACGCAGCTACCGGTTTCGTAGCTCCGTGATGGAACAAACTCAGTTTACGACTCGTATAGCTTGCGTGGCACGTGAACTCCTCCGTATTTCTTACGGCCTCAGTTTATATATATTTTACCTATTCTCAACGGAACGCGTACTGTGTACTTCTTCCCTACGCGTCGCCACTTACTCGGTGGCCCCGTGGTGAATAGAGGTATAATGAGATAACGACTCACGTTACAGGTGTAGTACGTTCACGCTATCGTGGACCTAGACGGTCCTTTGGTACTGATAGCTACTTCGTTCGGGACACGTACCAGTACCAGTTGTCCCCCTCGCGTAGCCACGAGCTTTTGCTCCGTGGTGCACAGCGACATCGTTGGCGGTGGACTCGTGGTTTTTACTTGTCATGCTGACGCCTTTGTAGACCCATAACGGATCTATTATACTTAACGGGGTTGCGTACTTTGTACGGCGTAAGTCCCCCCCCAGTAGCCACGCGCTTTTCCGCTCCGTGGTGCAGGGTGTTTAACGGTCCGTGTAGTATACACAGGACGTCACCTCTTTCGTGATTTCTACCCCAGTGTTGGGGTTTGTGACTCCTACGGTTGACGTAGTACGTTACCCCTACTTGTCAATATTACCTCCATGAAGGATATTTTTCTTGACCATAGGTGGCCTTTTGGTAGCCAACCTTACGTTTGGGGTAGCTATTACCAACAACGGCACGTATGGTTCCTTCCATACTTTAACACCTTACAGCTGCTTCCTTGCGGTTTTACGGCCTGTTACTTAACTGCCCGTACAGACATACGGTATTCGTTTTCTCCGCGCCCGTAGCCGTAGGCTCCGCGGTTTCAAGGTTGTTACTATACGTAGTACGTTAACACTTTCTCCAGTCAACTTCTTAGACAAGTTTCGCTGTTGATAGGCGTGGCCTGGAGCTACGCGGTCCCGCAACTGCTACAGTTTTCGGACCTCGCTTGGGTGCCGTCGACTATGTTGTACGGCTCCGCGGTCTTACGACCCATGCCGTCTCACAGCTACATAGCCTTACACGGTTGGCAGCCCTTCTTGTATACGTTTTATATTAACGGCCTGCCATTTGTTTCGCTAGCCTTCGATTTTTGGTCAGTCGGTTTCAACAACCTTTGCTCAGCAGCTCAGGGTCGGCAGCTTTTTCTGGGCTGCGGATGGTGTCGTTCAGTCCCTCCGCTTTACACGTTCAGTCGGTGGTCACACCCTTTGGTGGTGGTGCGGGTGCTCCCACCTGGTGTACGGAGCGAGGTTTTCACCCGTCAGATATCACCGTCGGTGCCGACGGGGGCTTCTTGATCAAGGTCGGGGCACTTTTCTTGTGACCCCTTCTGTCGGAAACTTGGACGGGTACTTGACCCTTTTTTCGTCTCGGCGCAGGACGAACTTTGGCTGCTCGAGACCTTGCAGGCTTCACGTACGAGCCTCGGGTCAGGGACGATTTTTGTCTCTTTCCGGGCTCCGGCGGACTGCATCTCAGTCCCGGGCGCTTCGTTTGATGGTGTGGCCTCGGCCCGCCTTTCCTCGACGTAGCATGGCTTTTCTGAGGGGTTGTTCGCCCCTCCCCGTTGTGGAGGTGGGCCCTCTCTCCAGCTTAGTTCCGTCATGAGCTCTGGGATACCTTGCAGCTATCCACCAGGGTTTTTCCGGTGGGGTCTACGGTCTTTGACTCGCGACCACTGGTGAGTTCTGGGAGATCTCTTCGTAGTGTGTCATGTGACATTTTCCTCCGATAGATCATCCAGTGGCTTTCTGTTAAAGTAGTCTGAACTGTTCATAGAACGGCCGCGGTATGCACTCGGGTTCGGGGCATAACCTCTTTTCACGGATCTCTCGTGCCGGCGTTCGAGAAACCGCTTTTGCGGTTTTTCATGTTTTTGGTCTGACTCACTTTTCGACGTTCGTGTTCCCCCGCTAACTTTAGCTCTTACGCGGTTTTGCGCTAACGAATTTTTCCCTTGTCCGGGATTTCTTCAATTCGTTTTCGTTGGTACACGCTTCGTTCTCAATCGTAGTTTCCTCGCCGGTTCTGTCTCGTGGACGAATCCGGTGTGGCTTGTGGCGTTTTTGTGGACACTTTGCTGTAATTGTGTCCAAACGCTCTTCCGGTTGGCTTGTTTTTCTGGGCTTTACGCTCAGGTTCTTTCGAGGTTTGCCTCCGTTACTGTCAACGAATGGTGCCTTGTTCGGTTTGACTGTACCTCGCCGTGGTTTCCTATGTTTTAGTTCCTCCCACTCTTGAGGTCTTTCATCCTTCCGAGGTGAAGGAATTTCGTCCTTTAAACGGGATTCGGTTCGTGTGAGTTTTCGTACCAGCCATTAAAAAAAAAAAAAAAAAAAAAAATGTGCGGCGATCTGAACTCCCTTCCTTCCTATCCTCGGTTGCAATCTGATTGCATATTATAGCATGGAAGGTAAGGTATAACTTGAAGTAAATTTACCCCGCTAAGCGTAGCGGGGATATTTACGAGAGTTATACTTACCTTCCATGCATCCCGCCCGCCTCCCCTCTCGTTCAGGCCTCGGTGGA
The DNA here is from genome assembly GCA_020152595.1 of Chiridota heheva. Classification (NCBI taxonomy): domain Eukaryota; kingdom Metazoa; phylum Echinodermata; class Holothuroidea; order Apodida; family Chiridotidae; genus Chiridota; species Chiridota heheva. The sequence continues at coordinate 901,819 of JAIGNY010002731.1, read as the reverse complement.
ATGTTGAGTGAGGTGGTACAGAGGTATTATGGAGGTCAGGGCTTGGCTGGTTACTGCGTTTTTTAGGTTCGGTTAGAAGTGCGTTAGAATCAGGTCGTGTGACCAGATTGCATATTATAGCATGGAAGGTAAGTATAACTCTCGTAAATATCCCCGCTACGCTTAGCGGGGTAAATATGTCTTAAAGGCCAATTCCATATCTTCAATAGAAATTCCTTTCCCTAGATATTTTTAGATCCGTATGGGCCCAACCCTCACCAGTGGAATGGCGGGTTATACTTTACTGGGGGGAGGGGGAGATTTTGGCGCCCCTCTCCAAAATTGCCAGTGATAGTAAAATATTGGACATATAGGCCTATATTGTCATGCACCAGAGGTATTTTCAGATCCGTATCGGCCCAACCCTCACCAGTGGCGTGGTGGATCATACTTTACAGGGGGTTGGGTTGCCGCCCCTCTCCAAAGCTGCTCGTAAGAGTAAAATATTGGACATATAGGAAGGTCAATTATAGGAAGGTCAAATTGAAGGAATAGTATTAGAAATTTTGATAACAGTTTGTCAGCATTTCCCGTAAGTTGAAGAAATATCCCGAAAATAAGAAATTGAATGAAAATGGTGGAAAGTCAATTTTCCAGAGCTGAATGGGAAATTTGCAGAATTTCGCACCATGAGAGGTGAACCTGCTGTCATTTGTTTTGGGTTTAGAATACACTTAACTTTCGATTTTTGTAGGGGTTCAAGAATAAGTGTTTTAAATTAATTGAGCATACAAAAAAAAAAAATTACAAAAGGTCAAATTTTAAAATTGAGGACCGAAAATGCCATTGTTTTATTATCGTTATATATATATATATATATATATATATATATATTATATATATATATATATATATATATATATATATATATATATATATATATATATATATATATATCTTTGCAACATTAAACGTAAATAACGATCAAACAGAACTACATTTAAACAAAACCATGTCAAAAATCCTAATATGCTGTTTCATCATCAGTTAACTTTAAAAAAAATGAGTATGTAATATTTAAAAATACTATATCTCTTTCGTAAATCTTTTAAATAAGTTATATATATAAATATATATTTCTGTTATTTTATATGTATTGAAGCAAACTTTGTTAATTTTCTAAGGGTTGTAAAGCACAGCTGATTGCATTTCTAGTGCTCTATGTGATATATCACTGCTACTACTACTAATAATAATAATAACTTAATAATAGTGATATGTCCAAAAATATATATATTATGTCTCATTTGGTTGTGATGAATATTTGCAGATAAAATCATATATATTAATATTTTGAGATACATCTCTTCATCAAATTTTGGATATTTGTACATTTATGATACGTATTTTAGTAGTTGGTTAATTAATCTACTTTATCTATTTGTATTTGCTGTCCTCAAAATGAAGTTTCAAAGCGAAGTTTCAAAGCCTGTTAGAGGACACTCAATTTGTATATCATATCACGTAATAGTAGCCTACTGCACAGTATAGCAGTACAAACTGTCAAATTCAGTAAATCACTTGCCCAAAAATTAAATCAATCACTTGGACGATCAGTATGACAGTATGTGGACATTGAAAATTCAACATCATTTACACAATATCATACACCTGGAGACTATTTAACAATAAATTTAAAATTCAGTAAATCACCTGCACAATCATTATGGCAGGTTAGGAACACCAAAATCCAACATATCACTTGCACAATATTGAACACTAATTAACAATACATCTACACAAAATCATAGTCAAGTCATAGCAGAGTCATCCTATTTATATTATAACAAATTCATACACTTTCCTAAATATAACAAATCTTTCATAATTCTTTGCTACTTAAGTACACTCAATATCGTAAATAATCTGGTCTCCGTATCACTCTTCCATTCCTAGTTTGCAAATGAACCAGATCTGGTTCTCTAATCTGATGTGGAACTAAGTATTTGAGGTGGGTCCCTAACTTGAGGGAGATTGTACCTAATGGACAAAAGGGAGGATCCAAAAAGGGCAGTCATTTGATGTTGTGGTGGCCGCTGGGTGTCTCGTCTGTCTTGGATTAAATGCCGAAATGTTGAATTGTCTTGTGACATGGTTTTAGCTGATTACGGTGGACAACTTGGATGCGACCATCTGGATTCCGCAGATCTTGGTTTGTGTACGTTATGGTATCGCGCTGTCCTCTGTGTTGTTTCAGAACGTTGAAAGCTCCAATTCATTTTGGTGACAACTTTGATCGAAGATTGACGGGAGTTTTCCAGCATGACCCAGTCGCCTGGTGCATATGGGTGGTACCTTTCTCGCAGGTCATAGTAATGTTTTCGTCTTTCCTGTGATTCGTGGTTATCTTCCTGTATATCTTCAAACGCTAGCCGAAGGCGGTTTTTCACAGAAGCACAATATTCCGCTGGAGTTTCCAACGTTGCAGAGAAAGGGTTTTTAGGAGGAGAAACAATCAAACTAGCAGATATCCTCGGTTCTCGTCCATGGAATATGTAGTAAGGGCTATACTCTTTATAGAGTGCCGTGAAGAATTGTATAGGCAAACTCAACTTGACTCAATTATTCATCCCATGAGCCTGGCTACAGACTAAATATCTGGCAAGCTGGTCTTTCATTGTTCGATTAAACCTTTCAATCAGTCCATCTGACTGCGGATGATAGGCGGTTGTTCTAGTATTGTTTATTCCAAGTGACTGGCAAGGGATGCGGACTACATCGCTTTCAACCTGGCGAACCTGGTCTGTGTGAAGTTGTTCGGGAATGCCGTGTTCTCTGATATATCCTTCGAAAATGCATTTTGCGACAGTCGTCGCTTTCTGATCATGCATTGGGTAAAAGTTGACGTTCTTGGAAAAGTGGTCCATTACATTCAACACGTATCTGTTACCCTTGGGGGGGTGATGGGTAGTTCTGTGATGTCTGCACAACTAGTTGCATAGGTCTGGTAGTTGAGATACTCTGCAATGGTGCTCTTAGGCTTGGGTTTGGTTTACCTCTGGAAACGCAGGCCGTACAATTCGAATAAAAAGTCTTTACATCTTTCTGCATGTAGGGTCAGTAGCATAGCATTTTCGTTCTTTCTAAGGTTCTGTCAAATCCCAGGTGACCAAGCTGTTGCCGTGAAAGAAGTGCAAAAGGTCTTCGATCATCTTTTGGGGGATGACAGACTGCAAGACAATTCCGCCGTGTAGGAATAGTTTCCTGTAGAGAAATCCGTCGTGCAGCTCTAATCGTGGGTATTGCCACCAAAGTTTTCTCAGAGAACGAGGACATCCACGGAGGGCGTGTCTTAGTGGACGTTGATTCTGGATCTTCCAGTCAACCACTTGACTGATAACACTATCGGTCTGTTGTTGTTTACAAATCATGTTCTGATCTTAGAGTAGTGACGCTGACTCAAGTTTCAGAATGATGAACTACCTGGAATGTCTTGGTCGGTTGTTCCATTGGTAAGTCAAAGCTAGTGTTTGGCTCTGCCGTTTGCGTTGACGTAGCATTCGCTTTGTCTTTGGTTATGTTTCTGTCTTGTTTAGCAAATACTGCTGAAATGGTATCTTGCTTGTCTCCGTTTGTGTCAGATACTTCGCCTTCAGCATTGAACATTCTTGACAACCCGTCAGTATTAGCATTCTTACTTTCGGGACGGTATTTGATTTCCCACTGGAACATGTCCATGTCCGTAAACCATCTTGCACAGCGACCAATTGGATCGTCCTGAATTGCAAGTTTTCGAAGTCCCACTAAAGGTTTGTGGTCGGTGTATATGGTGAAAGGCAGGCTGGACAAGTAATGTCGAAAGTGCTTTACTGCCCAAACAAGTGCGTAGAGCTCCTTATCGTAAGTTGACCACTTTCTTTCTGCTTTGGTAAATGTGTGACTAGCATATGCAATGACGTGCTCTTTCCTGTTTACTAATTGCGATATAACTGCGCCTGTAGCAGATAGAGATGCGTCTGTATGAAGAATGAACTTTTAAGTATAGGTGGAGAAGAAAGGGCATTCTTCAAGGTATCAAATGCAAGTTGACACTCCAAAGACCATTCAAATTGCACGTTTTTCTTCGTAAGCGCGCATAGTGGAGATGCAATGCGTGTGAAGTCCTGAATGAACTTTTGGTAATATGTTGCAAGGCCTAACACCTAAGAAGGCACGTAATTTGGAAACATTGCGTGGAACTTTACATTCTCTTACTCGTTTTATATTTGACGGATCTGACTGTAGTCCTTCATTGTTTACCACATGGCCAAAGAAGTTAATTTCATTTTTGAAAAGATGACACTTTTTCGGTTTAATTGTTAACCCAGCACCCAGCAGAACGGAAACGGCTGAGTACGTCTTTGACGTTGTTGAGATGATCGTCGAAATCTTTTCCAAAGACGATGACGTTCTGTACGCTCGCTGTTGTATCGGTTGAGTTTCCATGGTTCTGACGTGATGCTTAACCAGGAAGGTTCGGTCTGGCATGCCTGGAGTGTCACTGAAGACATCACTGAATTATTGTAATAGTTTACCAACTTTCTCTTGCTGTTCACTGATAAGGTGATCTTTATCCAAATTGACAACCCGAAGGTGAGCCATTGCGTCCTCATCTACGTCTTTTGAGGAAAGATGGCTTAGAGTGTAGTTTGTCTTGTTCAACTTCTTCTGTAATTGTGTATTCACTGTCTGGTGTTGGATTGGTGGCGTATATTTGACCAAGCTGAATGCCTGCTGCAATCTTAACAGGATCTTTATTCAGGTTCATTATGGAGGTTAAGGTTGAAACCTTTACAATTCTTGCTATAATTCTTGGTATGAGGAAACATTCAAAGATGTACGGCTCAAGTACTCCCACAAAATCATTGGTTTGTATCCTAAAAGGTGTTATTTTGACCTTGGTATTGGCGTATATGTGTTTCTGGTGGTATTTTCATTGTACTTCTTAATCGGAGATTACAACAAAAGAGGCGTGTTTGTCAATCGAGTTAAGATCGGTATCTCTTCGATGTGCAGAGTTATTATTCCTTTTGTTGTATCAAGAGATCCTTCATGCCTCCTGATAAAATCCCAACCCAGGATCATTGGCTGGCTTATGTTTCTTGCAATGTGAAATTCGGTTTGTATGTGTCGTTTGCCTATCTGCAATGTTGCGGATATTGTACCTATACAGAGTCTATGGCTTCTCCAGTGACTGATCTGCCGATCACATGTGATTGCACTTAAGGGCGTTATCAAAGTAGCGGTATACTGTTCTTCAGTTCCTCGCTGATAATTGTGAGATCTGATCCTGTATCAAGAAAGGTGTCTACCTGAATATGCTCGAAGGTGACTGAGATGTAGGGTATCCTGTCGTTTATCATAATTCCAGAAGTGGTGGCCTCTTTCTGGGCCGATTGTGGTGAGTTAGCTGACTATTGACCCTCACCATGAGCTACATCCGATTTCCTTGGTCCTGAAAGCAGACAAACTTTGTTGGGCTGTCCCATTGACGGGCCCATTGACTCTTCTGTCACTATACTCTATATGACCCCTGCTTTCATCCCTGTCATTCCGTTGAGGGTGGTGGTCATATTGTCTTCTGCTTGGAGAGCGACAGTTGTTTCTGTGGTGATAGTATCTGTGTGGTGATGATCGTTCATATCTGGGTTGCTCAGTACCAGAGTAATGTCGTCCTGGTGAACTGTACTCTTTTCGTTCCGATCGGTCAAAGATGGCGGTCTATACGTCCTTCGTGCTGAAACGTAATGCGTTTCATTAACATCTCTTTCACGTGGGGTTGAGTAATCTTGGTAGAATTGTTGCCTTGATCGCTCTAGTGATCGTCACGGAGAGCTCCTCTCATGTCGTTCAGAGCGTTTGTAGAAGCTTTGCATCTCCAACTTCAGGGATTCCATCTTGAATACCAATTTGTCAATCGTCGTTGCAAATCTTGGAATTCATATATACGAACTGATTTAACAGAACTGGCAGCAGGTTCTTGTTTTACAACAGAAGGATTTGAGGCTTATAGTGGTGCCAATGGTGACGGTAGAAAAAGTTTACTGATTTGTGGGCCCGTTCTACGCGTCCAGCGATTTCCAGTGCATCTTTTAGAGTTGTGGCCCCTAATTCACGAAGTTTTACTTGCAGGTAGGGATCGATACCAGCGACGAATCTCCGAAAGCACTTTCCCTTTTTTGGCAATGGTACCATACTTAGGGAAAGCCGCTGTGACCAGTCGGGTGAGTTTAGCGGCATACACCTCCAATTGTTCTCCTGGGAAACTAAATCTAGCTCCTACGTGACTTTAAAACATAGCTATTAAGTGGCGTTTCCCGAAAACGAATTTCATTTTGTCCCTCACAACTTTATAGTCTTTTTGTTTTCCAGGAGGCAGTCAGTCCCAAAAGCTGAAAGCTGCTCACCCCCGCCCCCCCGCCCTCCCCTTACTTTCTCCTCCCCTAGTCCTTCAGGTAAAATGACGTTCAATTGTTCATCTTCGACCTTATATGAAGCGGCAACGGCCACTTGCAATCGTCTGGACCAATTTTCAGAGTCCTCAGTGACATCCCCATTGAAGGTGAGTGGAAGCTCTAAGTTCAATCGTGAATTCGATCGACGTTTCACTTGGATTGGCCACATAAAGACATTATGTTAGTGTCAAATGAACGAAAATGATCAGTCTTTTTCACTGTAAGTATTACTTCTTTTTAAGAAGAAAAATCCCACCGCTGCCTCCATTTCTGTAGCGTGCCGGCGGGGTGTATCGGTGGTCCGCGCGAGGGAGTGTACCAACAGACCAGGTAATCCAAGAACATATAAGATAAACACTTAATGGTTTGGAGCCTTGGACCAAAGTCCTTGCATTATGCATTCTCCACAACATGGCATTTTTCAGAAGGAAAAGTGCCCTTTCAAAGGAGACAAGTGCGTTTTTGGAGAAGAAACCTGGCCTTTTAAACATTAAAAATATTTTTCTTCAAAGGCTGTATATGTGACCTTTTCATTAAAGGAAGTTAAACAAATATTGCCCTAGAAAAACTAAAATTGGGAAATTTCACGCACTACGCGCGTGTACAATAATATGAATTTTCCTGAATACTAAGTTGCGGACCAACATCAATACATATTGCACTTTTTTAATTAAAAAGCCTTCGCCTCTGCCTACCTTTGTTTTCCCAGCTTAAAACGTGTAAAACTCTTTCAAATAGGGCCCAAATTTCATGGTGGGGCATATTTGAAATGGCCTTGCAGGGGAAAAATTACTATTTGGACCCGGGCCATTGTCATGACATACACTGACGTGCCTTCCCCATCTTCTTTGTAAAGCCTAAAAGGTACCCCTTTACCTGTTTACAGAGAAATAAGAAGTGTTATTTAAAATATTAAAATATATTTTAGTCCCTAATCATAATTGATCTTTTTGAGGATTGAAGAAACATCAAGCAAATTACCCCAAATTTCACTCGTGAAGTGTCTTTAAATTGGATTCTGGAAGTCTAAATCCTTCCGCTTTCAAGACATTTTCTTTAAATTGTCAATTTTTGTAGATTTTGGTACAAAATTGCTATTATTTTACCGAACTTTGGACCAAAATATCGTGAGTAATTTTCCCAGTATTTTCTTTTTTGGACCGATATAAGTTTCGAAAATTTCATATTTAAAAAAAGATTGCTTTTCAAAACATTCTCCTGGGATAAACTAAATTTGAACACTTTGCCTTGGGAGGGAGGGGGGGGGGGGTCTAGCTGGGACCGATTAGCGCCACTTTTAAATGAAATTGATGGATCCGTCCCTTAGTGTCCCTTCAAAGTCGTGCCCCCACGCTTTTTGAAATCTTCCCACCCCTCTGGTTCTAAAGAGTATACGGGCCCTGTTTGATTACTGTCTGTGCTTTTTAAATTACTATACAAGGCGCTTCGAGGATTGGTGTTTTTTATTGTACTTTGTCACCTCCCCCTGGGGCCAGCTTACGCAAGTGGGTGGTGAGATGCTACAAAGAACGGTAGATGTTTAAAATTGGAGCCACAGAATTGTAGGGGCACCTTCCACTTCCACTTATTTTGAAATACGGAAGTACGGCATAGCTGAAAGGGCAATTCCCCGTCCCCACCCCAACCGAAATTTAGACATTTCTCTTTTCCTTGATTTAAATATGCAGCTACGAAAGTTGAAAGATCAAGATCTAGAAACATCAGAACCAAACTTCTGGAAATTAAAAAAATCCAATGACTTTACTCCCTACAGTCCTAGCAACGAAAATTGCAGAAAATGTCTGAAAAAGAATCACAGTTTTCCGAAATTTAAATAAACTTTCCTAATCATTGAAGAAATCTCCCGAAAATCAAGGAAATTTCCCCAAATTTGAAGACAAATTCCCGTAAATAAAGAACTTTTCCGGAAAAAAGCAAGGTTTGATGAATAGATGAAAGTGCAATTTTGATAAAAGTTTGATAAAAGTGCAATGACCAGTGCAATTTTCCCACTTGTAACCGGAAAATTTTCTCCTCCCCCACCCGAGAGGTTACCCTTCCTAGTACGCCCCTGGCATGCACTGTTTAGTTCGCAGATAATTTATGGAGTTTACAGGGTTAATTAGTTGACGAAGCCGACAGAAGATATATGGCTGTATGGGGCATATGATTATTGACATAAGTCATTTAACGTATTAAGGATGTACTGAGTACGCTATGCGACCGACGGCGTGGGGGTCCGCATAGGGTCCAGCACTTGGAAGCCCTGCGTTTCTCGTAAATTTTGGAAGTAGAAAATTGCTTAAAATCATGTCAAATACACACTGAAATCAATTTAGAAAAGTATATTTTGGAAGAAATATGTTTAGTTGAATGCAAGTTGTGTCTTTGGTTGGGGTGCAAGGATGCTTTTCATTTTTCTGATATAAGATTGAACAAAACTTTGAGAAAAAACGGTACATGGGTTTGTTCTTCCAGCTCATACAATGATCGAGCGTATGTGCCTCCCAGAATTCCTCATTTCTTTTAAGTTTTTCAGTGTGCTCACTTATACCAGCAGTGTATTCAATACAATTGTTTGTTCTTCATTTGTTCATGGTAAGAGCAGATATTAAATATTGCCGCCGAGCTATCGCCAAAGGTCGGCTGTCCGAGCGCGAAATCCAGGGGCTCTTTCGAATTCCCATGGACTGATGAATTGGAATTCGGAAATGTTGTTTTTTCTGTACAAAAATGAAATATTACATGTTTGGTAAGTAGGAAGATTTGTTTTAATGAGAAACTTATTAGAAAATTATGGGAAAACTTTTGTTGTCTGATTATTGTGAAAAACAACACATAATCGAAGTTATTGAAAACACGTAAATTTTTCTTTAGAATAATGTTCTCGGGACAATTTTTACGCCCTTTTGAGCATTCGACGCACTATCAGAAAACTTCACTGGGGGACTTTTCCCCTAGCCCCTGCTACCACGCCACTGATTCTCTTTTGACCCTTTTTGATAGGAATATAACCCTGTCCACTCCATTTGGCTTGCACGTTACACGCGACTTACACCAACTGGATATCAATCCCTCTACCCTCGCCCTCTTATTTTGGCTCTCTTTTCCCCACGGGACACCCCACTCCTGCCATTCACCTGGGCCTTTCCTTTTATTACAAACCCAGACCAACACATTACTGTTGTCTATGCCCGCCATCGCTGGCAAACCTATTGGGACCCACACGATTAACAACCTCCAACCCATACCCACCTCTCCGGTAAAACACCTGCCTCAGAATAGGCCGCACCCACTTCTCTCACTCCCACCTCCTTTACGCCCCCACCGTTCTGCAATAACTGCTAAGGGTTTCTCACAGTCAAACACATCCTCATAGGCTGAACGCTCCCCTATCATCCCCAGAGCTTGACTCAACCCCACTCAATTGGATTGTTGATCTCCCAATTTGATTGATTGATTTCCCAATTTGAACTCCCATCTTGAAAGAAAGTATACCAGTGCCGTCGGAAGCGGGGGGGGGGGAGGGGTGGGGTTATCCCCCAATAAATTGCAGACCTGTAATAAAAATTGATGCCGTATTTTCGCCTTTCGTCATTGCAAATAAGAAAATAATAAAACTACCCCCAAACTGGTGACCCACCATACAACTGCACACGTTGGCAGTGGCGTAGCCAAAGGGTGGGCTGAGGGGCGATCGCCTCACCATTATTTCATTTTTATCGGTTCAAAATAAGTACCGTCCGTCGGCAGGGGCAATATTTTGTATCCTGTCGGTTTAATTCTGTTACTTGCCCTACCAATATGGAAACCCTAGCTACGCCACTGCACGTAAGCCTACATTATCTCACTACCTGATTACTAAGGACTTCAGACCGTGAGTTAACTGCATGGGCTTAGAATTCACTGAGTCAACTGCTTTTATTGTCGCATGCGTACCGTGATTGGCTATATGTTGTCCAGTTATATCGTGTGATTTTTTTTAATTTTTTTTTATTGCGAAACGTATAGGAACAATACAGAAACGTTTTGCACGTTACGCTATCCATGGGTTCCATCGCTGTTCAAAATGAATTAAATTACTTCAGTTATTTAAAAAATACAAGCATTTCAACTTAGTATAAGAAAAACAAATTGTAAATATTTTCCATTTTCGGGAATTTTTATTTTATTTTCGGGCACTTTTTCGATCTCCAATCTTCAGACCCTTCAATTTTGGGAAATTTTCTTCACTTTTGGGAAATTTTTCTTCATCATCGAACAATGTACTTCAATTTTCGGAACATTTTCTTCCAATTTTCGAAATTATCCTTCAACAGTTCAATTTTGGAAAATTTTCTTCACTTTTTAGGAAATTTTCTTCACTTTTCAGGATTTTTTTTTTTATTTCCGGGCAGTTTTTGTTGATTTTCTTCCATTTTCAGTCATTTTTTTTCGATTTTCAGGAAATTTCCTTATCGGGATAATTTGCCAAATTTCAGAAAGTTTTGTACAATTTTCGGGAAATTTTCTTCAACGTTTGGGAAATGTTGCCAAATACTACTAAAATCACAAATTTTACCTCTCAACCGGGCAGGAAGCATGCAACCGGGAAAGTAAAATTCTCTCGAATAAGGAAACTGCCTCCGCCGCCCCCTGCCTGAAATTATGAAAAAATTTAACGGAACGTCTTCAACATTAAGCGTCACCCTTGGCAACCTATAAATAGCCCCGGTAAATAGCAACATGAAATTAAATGAATTAGACCTATACGGACCTATATAAAACACTGTCAACTTAAATCACGTTTATCCACCAAGCAAAGATTTCACACCAATAGTCTCTTCCTCTCGTCCATTATTCTGTTACGGTATATGAGAACCGAAAGAGAAAAAATTAAAATGTGAAATTTCTGCGCTTGTTGACAATCCATGCATACCAATCGTGCACCCCGTATAACCTCTCTCCTATTTACCACTCCAACGTCAAATTCAGAACTCAGAAGGGTGCACACAGTCAGGAAAGCATTCCACTCATAAAACATAGACCAGTTCACAAACAGAGTTCATTTCAAGTTTCATTCCCGGCGGTGTGCACTGGGAAAAGAAAGACTGCAGTTGGAGACGATATCTAAGTTTCAGTTTTTTTAAATAATTTTTCCTGCAACTCAAGTATTACAAAGGCTTATATCATTACCGACTTTTGTGGAGGCAGATTCTTATGCTCGTTTCACAAACGGAAGTCTTTAAAATTGCTTTCACTCCCTTATTCAATTCATATTTCTTGGCATAAATGTCAGAATGTATGTTGTTCAATAGCAATCCCCGCCTTATAGATTTGGGGTCTAATTCTCAGTGGTAATTTAAATTCTTGTGCACTGATGTGAATCGGTTGTGACAAGTGGTATTTGAGCAGATCTCGCAATTTAAAGGCAGAATATAAACATGTGAGTTACTAGTAGAATTTAGAAAGGAACGAGAAATCAGCTCATGCACGGATTTTTTTCAGTTGTGAAAGTTGTGTTTGGCAAACTGCGTGAGGATCCCAACCAGTTCCTATTTCCGAGCAATCTGGAATGCAATAATTTATTAAGATGTTTTTAAAATAAGATATAAAACAATTTAGCGATTTCTATTCGCATTATTTCGGTGAAAAACATTTATTTTTTTTGAAATCTTATTTCGAGGTGGTTAGTTTTATAAGGAAACAGGTCGGCCAGTGCAACTTACAAGGAGCAATTAGTTAATACGGTAACGCAACACCAAACTTCAACTTTAATCAGTTTATATGCAAGAAGCTGGCAAAACTTTACGATGTAAAAGACACGTACGATACTTATTGAGAATTGTATCATATATATGTTTCGAAGAACAATTGAAGACACTTAATTTTATCGAACAAATAACGACGTAAGGGAGACGGAAGGAGCCCATAATTGCGCAATATTTACAGAGGCAATAGAGAAAAGTCAAGTGAGCAATGCAAGTTAACATGGCTGGACGTAAAAGAACGCTTTCAAACATTGTTGATGTTCAACAATCAAGAACTAGATGCAAACATTTATTTCTACTCTTTTCATTTTGTGTCGTATTTTCATTGTCACGCGCGAGTGACCAGTGTCCAATACAGTATTCCTTATGTGAGAACTGGTTTTGTCCAAGATTACCCCAGTATTGTGCTGGAAATCGAGCAGGCGCTGACCCGTGTGGATGTTGTACTGTTTGTTTACGACAAGCGGGTGAGAGGTGTACCATACCCAAGCAGCCTTGTGACCAACATTTTGGTCTTTACTGTCAAAATGGCAGATGTCGAGGTAGGTCTTCACTCTTCAGGGCCGTAGGAGCCTATGGGGCAAGAGGGACCTGAGCCCCCAAATAATTTGCAAAGTGGTATAGTAAATTCATATGTACATCATAATGTATAAGCATATAAAGCGAAGGCTAGAGCTCAACCCTTCTAGTAATCTAAGGTTTGCTACGGTCCTGCTCTTTTAATATACTTACAGGTAACTGCACTTACACTGCTACTGGTAATTGCAGTTGTGACGACATGACATTCTGAGACGCTAAAAAGATGTGTGTGGGGTGGGAGGAGGGGGGGAGGTGGAGAAAGGGGTACAATCGTGACATTTCAGGTGGATGCCCAAAAATTGAGGGAACCTTGATAGCAACGGAATCCATATTCCCCCGTGGCTACGCCAGTGTATATCCTGCCATTATTTTAGTTGCAACGTGTTAAACAAATTCTTTATCAACAGATCAAGTTCGTGTTTACTCCATATTAGTTTTTGTTATATTTGTCTGTAACATGGCTACGAAATGGTTACAATTTGTGCTTGCTGAAAGATTCAGTTTGTCCATTAGCTTTAGAATTTTGTCAGATTGTTCATGCATATTTGTGTTTCTTCATCATGCTGCCAGGTGAAGCTGGAGCCTTACCTTCCACCATGACAAACACACGCCCTTTTGGTCGTACTTAGCCTATACCACTCTTCTGACTGGTCGAAAGAATTATATTGTTTGAACCATTCAAACTTACCCTCAGTACTTAACCTCACACTTAATTTAATATGATTCGACGTTGTCTTTTATTCAGTAAACCTAATACTATTGGATTAGTCAGGAACCTAGGACAGTGCCTTTATATAAGACATAAAATGACTATATTTACTTCAAGTGTATGACCAAATACATTTTGTTCGCCAAAAACCCACACAATTTCTACATTCTTGGATAAAACTGTTGGGACACTTACCGGAAAGTTTGCGTACGACTATTTTCAGCGCCCCCCCCCCCCTTCCCCACCCCGCTCCCCTTTCAATGTTGTCAAAATATTTAAGTAGGAAATACAGAGACATGGAAGCAATTATCAGCATTTTTGTCCAAGATTGACAATGATTTTCACTTAATGACATTACTCAGACAGTCTGAAAAAATGTGTGGGAAACAGGCGTTTTTTGCTGAATATTTGACTGTTTGAGAGGCCTTTTGAAGTATGTGGATAGTGGTTTACTTTGTTATGAAAGTTCGAGTCCGTCGATTAGGGGGAGGCAATGTGAGACTTTGGCACCTGGAAGTTAATATAAAGCTGCATTATTTCACTAAGCCAGCGCGACCCAATGTTTTACCATGAAAATAGAGTAAAGATCACTATACTTAATGCGACTTTCTATATAATCTGTGGTAAAACGTTTGACAACATTTTTATCTTAAGAAGAAATTCCTTTTCAATCTGTGTATAGACTTTATTCGATTATTTTCACTTTGTCAATTTCTAGTCAATACAACTTCAACACAGGAAACGTTTAAATTCGCTTTACTTTCTTCAAATAAAAGACAAAATTATCGACTACAAATTTGGTAAATCG
>JAIGNY010002731.1:782500-880000 GCA_020152595.1 Chiridota heheva | reverse complement strand
ATGAGCAATTTGTACGGCGCGACAAAGTTTAGCTGATAGCAACGAACCAAGTATGTTATCTCAAGTATCATAACTTTAGCTTGGTTTTTGTATATTTATTTTTTATGGGGTGACTAACCCTTTTAACCCGTCATCTTGTTATGTTATGTTATGTTAAAGATTCTTTCTTAAGTGTGTATGTGAAAAAGAGGGTTGGGGTTCGTTCTGAAAGTGTCTTTAAAAAACTTCTGGAATTCTTGAACTTGACTTCTGAGTCCCCCTGCCCTAGTGCAACGTTTTGAGGCTTCCTTCTCCTTGTGCATGCATGTGTATTCGTTTCTGCGTTTAATATGCGGTGTCTGAGACACTCTTTTCGATGCTCCGAGAACAGTTTTATTTGCAGAACTTTCCGTAATTCATTCATCTGTAAAATGCTGATAAGCGGCAACTGAGGAAATTTCCATAATATCATTGTGATGAATTCGATTTATACCCAATCTGCCAAGTCCCTGATGTATTCACCTTTTTATTAATGTAACGTGGACAGGACTGGCTCTTCTAAAAGTTTTGAAAGCAGTTTTGTTTACAACTAAACGATCTTTCTTTTGTCCTTTAGGCGATAACTTAGGCGATAGCCATAACCTAAACCCAGACGCCGATGTTTACTTATTGAAAACATGAAATATACATTTACATTGGTATTTCTATATTATAATCTTAATTTCTGTATAACCATCAGCTGTAATTTTCATTGTAATTTTTTAATATTGGTCTAACCACAAACCCAGCACGATCCACCCACAAGAAGACCCCGTGTGAGTGCAAGAATAGACCCCGTGTGATCCAGCATACAGAGATGTTACCCTTGCTGCGGGCATTTTTATTACATTTCATATACTGAAATGTGAACTGCAATACATCCTATAGTATTTATCATAACGTATCGCCAACCCGAACTTCTTCAAACTCTGCGGGGTGTACCATATTTTGATGATATTGATTTTGGTATTTGTTTTTCATAGCGCGGATATCAAATACAACTATAGGTTGAGTATCATATGATTCCTCAACTTGACTCCTATAAACATCTAATTTCTATATACTGGTTGAATATGTATTGAAATCTGAGCAGATTATTTCATTTTTATTTGGATAAGCATTTTTAGATTTTCAGTTATGGCTGATCAAAGCTTGATCAGTTTTTCATTCATGCGAAATTTTTGACGTATGATTTGGCAGCATCTCACCATCTTTATTTCCTCTTTCCTAAATCTTAGTCATTGAAAATAATAGAAAAGTCTAATCCTGCTTGAATTTTATCGGTGGCATGGCAAAGACTCAGAAACGTTTGGACAGAATTTGCTGCACCACTTCAAAGAATTATGATAGAAATTTAGAAAACAAAGGATTTACAAAAGAAATTTGTCAAAATATCAAGGTCGCCATGTAATCACAAACTTTGCATAAAAGAATCAATTTGATGCCTGAAAAATTTTTTGTTTGTAAAATATCAATGTCTAACCCATGTTGATGAAAGGACTTTGCTACTTGGATGATTTTGATATATTTTAAAGCTAACGTTGTTTCTATACACATCACTATATCTTTGGAATCAACTTTGTCGAATTTCTAATTACTCCCGAGTCCTGTGCTTGATTGAATATCTGAATGTATTTTTCTTCAATACACAAAACAGTATCTTTGTTGGATATTCATTCCAAAATTGTTGTTGTACCGCCGGAAGAGGTCCAGAGAAAGGACCCAGTTCATCGGTATCATTTGGCTGCAATTTGCTTTTTATTTGAAAAATGATGTGCAAAGATGTGTTGAACTTAGAAGATATATCATTCTTCAGGCAGCTGGGCAGTCAGGTCTGTGTCAAGAGGCCCCCAAAGCATTTCTTTTGAAATTATAAGTGAAGGTGAATATAAGGGTTATTTTAGAGCCCCCTTCCCTCTTTCCTGAAGGCAAATGGGAAAAGTGGGAACTGTAATTTAGATTCAGATTCAGCAAAAAATACTGAAAGAATTTTGCTTTTCAAAACTTTTGCGGGCTAGATTCGAAAAATGGTAGATCGTTTATCAAAAATGTCAAAAATACGCATCATGAATCTGATGATTGATTGCTTTTGTTCCTGGAATAAATTTATAGTTATGCCAATGAAATGAAAGGGGGCAAAACGGGGTTAGGTGGTGAAAATCTGAGTCATAGGTTGGCAATATTTCCCAGTTGGTATGCTTAAAATGGCCATGTGCCCAAAGTTCTTCCGGTGTCCCTACATGGTCAGACAACACTACCACACCACCTGAACATGTAGCTATCGCAGCTTGCTAGTCGGTGGGATGCATGGTATCCATGCATCAATGAACATCCGTAGATATCAATTGATCAGATGAGTGGTTAGGATAAAACAGCACGACAGTCAATCCGAACTATAGAAGCTTCTAAAACCGTATTGCTCAATGATAATTACATTAATTAAGCAAACAGACAAGTACAAAGGTATAAGCATTTATCAATCACTAGAACGTGCGTCATCAGCTGTGGATGCAATGAATATTGGTTTCAATAAAGGGTAGATAAAATCGAATATTTTCATGAACCAGAACAATGCAGGTATGCTGCCGTAAAATTACAGTGAATTTTTTGTTTAAGTGGTGTTTTCCAAACTATCAAACTTACCGCAAATATTAATTATTTCAATTGCAGTCTGAATGTAATTGCGAAATAACTTTGATTCAACTCGAAAGGCGTGATTCCTAAGAATATGGAGGGTGTGCTTTTTGTTTATATCTGTTGCGGTGGCCAGACCTGGCGGTGGCCTGAAAATAAAGGGCGTGGGATATATAACATTTGTTTTCACATTCTAAGTTTCCACCGAAAAGTTGGCAATGGAAACATATTCCGGAGAATTTAAGTGCAAATTCCAGGTAAACCGAAGCTAAACAAGTGAAAAGTAATTGGATAGAGCTCTATTGTCAGTTACAGATGGACGGATGGACCACATGTGTGTACTGTTATAGGTGCATGAGTGGGTGTAGTGTGGTGTGGATGGGGTTGGGGGTGTACTTATCTTTTCAGATTAGGGCCCGGCCTTCGAGAAAAAAATTTTGCCAAAATTGTATTAAGCCTATCTGATTAAATTCAACCTACGAAAAATAGGGTCATATTTGATTGGACCTTCTAACATATTTCTGGCCTATTGACATAATTGTACTTCATTTGGCGGTCTTATCGTCACTTCTCCCTGGGTACACCCGTGGGGGAGCCTGAAAAAGAATTATGTGCTGACAGCTTATGTCAGGATTAATCAGAGAGAAGGGGGAGATATTAACCCAGCTATCTTTAATTTCGCGATTTTGGCTCAATTGATTCCATTTTTGGTTGCGATGCTAATAGGATAAGCAACCTATGCAGTCATGCTGCCATATGTATGTAAGTATGTATGTATATATGTATGTATATATGTATGTGTGTACGTATGTATGTATGTATGTCTGTCTGTCTGTCTGTGTATGTATGTATGTATGTATGTATGTATGTATGTATGTGTGTACGTATGTATGTATGTATGTCTGTCTGTCTGTCTGTGTATGTATGTATGTATGTATGTATGTATGTATGTATGTGTGTGTATGTGATAGCAAGCTTGTAAACACGATATTTCAAGAAAGATAAACTGCATTCATGTCATATTTGGTACACAGATAACCCATGGTGTAGATGTGCCATATTGATTTTGGTAGTGATGTCATGCATATTAATGAGTAGGCGGGGTTTAATGAAAATCTTCAAATGCACATCTTTTAACAACCGCGTGTCTGTTGTATTTTATATTTGGTGCAGTTATGGTGTTAGCTGATGTGTACATGTTCATGATATAAAAACGTTAAATTTCATTAACATGCATTTAGTGGGGGGGGGGGGGGGGGGTCTAGTATGATTTTTGCTGAAAAGAGCTTGTAAACATGATATCTAAAGAACGATAAACTGGATTCCTGTAACACTTTTTACACAGATAGCCTATGGTGCGTATATGTGACCTTTTGGTTTTGGTGGTGATGTCTTGCATATCAATAATTAGGCGGAGCTTAATGTACAAATCTTAAAATGCTCATATTTTAACAATCGCATGTCTGTTTTGTTGTATATTTGGTGTAGTTATGATGTTAGCTGATGTGCATATTCTTGCTTATGATATCAAGATGCTGAATTTCATTAACATGCATAGTGGTGATGGGGGTGGGGTGACAGTATCAATGAATAGGCGGGGGGGGGGCTTAATGTAAAAATCTTCAAATGCTCATATTTTAACAACTACATGTCTGTTTAATTGATTCATGCTTGGTATATTTATGTTGTTAGCTAGAGTATACATGATCATGGTATAAAATTGTTGAATATCATTAATAGTGGGAAGAGCTAAATATGGTTTTGTTGAATAGAGCTTGTTAACAAAGAAACTGAAGGACAATTCATTGGATACAGGTATGTGGTACTTGGATAACCCATTGTTTTTTTGTGTGCCCTATTGCTTTCGTTGTGTCATACATATTACTAAGTGTGTGTGTATGTGTGTGTGTGGGGGTAAATATATATATATATATATATATATATATATATATATATATATATATATGTATATATATATATATATATATATATATATATATATATATATATATATATACATATATATATATATATATATATATATATATATATATATATATACATATATATATATATATATATATATATATATATATATATATATATATATGTATATATATATATATATATATATATACATATATATATATATATATTATATATATATATATATATATATATATATATATATATATATATATATATATATATATATATATATATATATATATATATATATATATATATATATATATATATATATATATATATATATATATATATATATATATATATATATATATATATATATAAATTTTGTGTTTTGTTGAAAATGTGATAAATGTATAGCAACCATATGTCTTGTATCATACCTGCATGTTATGCTATTTGTCAGTTGTTGTGTACATGCTTCTGTTGTCAACAGGTTGTATCACTAATATGCGTGTCTTAATGTGAAAATACTCCAAACAACACATCGCACACATGTCATATGTGGGACACAGATGAGTTGTGGTCCTTATATGTGACCTATTGTTTTAGTAGTGATGTCATGACTGCATGAAGGTGGTGTTTTATATATAAAAAAAAAAGAAGATAAACGTGCAACAGTATGCATATTTTGCATCATACAAGTGTTGTCAACAGATTCTATTTTATTGATATGCATGGTGGGCATGGCTATGATATGCACTGCCAGTTAGTATGAAACTTAAAAATCAACCAACAATGAAAAAATGCATCGGAACCACTAAACATTTCTTCTTTTTTTTGGTGTTATGTTAGGCAAGCATAAGAGGATAAGAAGAGACGTAACCCTCACAATTCTTAGAGTTGTCATAGTCGTGTGAAGTAATGCAACTCACGAAATGTGGTAGTATCGAAGACTGAAGAAGGTACTATAAGTAGGTCATACGGTATAAAGGGCATCTTATCTTTGTAACACATGTACCTGTTCTTGTTGCATTTGTCCAAATTGGCCGAAGGCATGCTCATTTTCTGATATTGTTCATGCAATAACATCATATTTGCGCCAATATTTTGACTTTTGTAAAACACCCCAGTTCGTACCCCCGATCAGGAGAACAGTTTTGTTCTCCCGATCGGAAGAACAGTTTGGTTATTCCAATCTGGAAATCCTTTACAGAAGTATCCCACAATGTATTTATCCAAATTCAAAGATTGTGTAGGAATAACATACGAATCAGACAAATTTCGAGCGCGGTGAACACGACCACTGTAAAAGCTTCAATTTTTTCTTCACGATTTGAAATATTGGCAGATAAATTATCTTTTTACCGTGCGCTTTTAAAATCCACCTGCGGTTTTCGAGAAATTTGAAGAAAGGTGATGAATTATGTGTTACCGTTAAGCAGTCGCGCTTTAACAATTTTCCCAAATTATGAGAAACAACTTGGGGATTTGTGAAAATTATTTAACAATAACTGCGTGATAGTAACGAAGTTGTTTTACATTCGCGAAATTGGACATAAACAAAGCAAACTTTGTTACAAACCTTAATCAAACGACAAACGACTGATAAGCGTTTATGATTGAAACTTCACAATAAAAATGGCGGCTTCTATATACCACTGTAAGCTCAGAGCGCATGCTTAAGTCTCCCGATCGGGGGCTTTAGTGTGAGTCCCCTGATAGGCGGTACGAACCGAACTGATTAAACTCGAAGAAAGATGTGACGGTCAGTTCTGCTGTCACGATCAATCAAATAACACTATTAGCTGTTTATAGGTGATTGGCAGGATTTCATTTCATGTGATTGACGTTAATCTGTTAATACATTAATTGATATTCATGCATGCTGCTGTTCACAGAACAGATTGGCTGCGAATAAAAATGATCAAAAAATGACAAAACTGAGTAGACATATGGTAAAAAGTATTTTCGATAATTTACATGGTGATAGTTTATCATAGTGACGATTGTTTCACTGTTACATTGCTTGAAAATCATAATGTTTCACTTATTTCAATTTAAAATCGGATGATATGTTGATTTTCTTAATCAGGTGCATCACATGATCAAAGAATATAAAGCTATCAATCCATTTTATGAATGAACATAGAGGCTGTGACGTATTTTACAGGCTAAATTGCGATTGTTTGTAAGACTATCCAAACGTTTTAAGAATGACTGAAAGTGCATTTACTGCAATTCGATCGAAGCCTGCCTCGCCATTTGGTTGTTGACAATATAACATTTACATTTATTACATATGATGTGTCGGGAACCGTATAAACGAATGAAAATCTATTTTTACACGAAGATGCTGACACGTAATGGGTTTGGTATGCGTCACTATCTATACAAGCCCCATGTCGTCTTATAGATGAGCTTATGCTTTGAATACTGCATCATTCGACTTCTTTTGTCGTCATGCCTAGGCCCGTAGCCAGAAATATGAAAGAGGGTTTGTTTTTTTGTATAAAAGGGCAACAAACCTTGAAATTTTGGGTACTTATTATATTTTTAGAATTTCAAAAGGGCACTGTCTCAACAAAAGGGGGTTCGTTCGCTCGGACAACCCCCCCTCCCCTCCTTCGCCAGATACTTGCCTGATTCCCGTTTTTTAAACTTTATGCACGCCAATTTTGTTATATTTATACTTATTTTTGACAATTTAAAGTAATGTTTATTCCTTGATTTCATGTATTACCATAAAGCATATTTAAAGTGTCGTTTCTCTTAAAAGAACAGCTAAAATATTTTTATTTTGTAGGTATTGTCATGCATGAATGAATAGGAATGTCAATTACACACAATAATTTTCAAAGTGTTGAAAATGAAATTGTTGGAAAGCCGCAGCTGTCATCAGCAGTTCATATACTCATAAAGATCTGTGTTTACCGAGGATAAGGATGGGTAGGTCTCTCATTCTTACTAATTAAAACTTAGAATACCAATGGTTGGTTTATTTTCCCATCCTGTACGTGTCCTCTTTTTGCCGTCTCTGTGGTTCGCCAACCCAAACAATCTGCATATGGCCTTTCACGGGGCAGTGCACCCAGATTGGGTTCGGTAGTACATCCCCAAAGTTCAACGTTT
The DNA here is from genome assembly GCA_020152595.1 of Chiridota heheva. NCBI lineage: Eukaryota > Metazoa > Echinodermata > Holothuroidea > Apodida > Chiridotidae > Chiridota > Chiridota heheva. The sequence continues at coordinate 872,287 of JAIGNY010002731.1, read as the reverse complement.
AACCAAGATGAACATTTTAGATCCACGCATTTCAAAGTAAAACTATTCAAAACGTTGTATTAGTATTTAAAAAAGAGTCCTATGTCTCCCTTGAAATTAACATCGGTGCCAGCCCACTGGTTCGAAGGTGAAAAATAGATCAAAATCTGAGGGCCCAATAGTCCGAAGGCCCGATAGTTCGGAAGACCAATAGTCCGAAGGTTCAATAGTAAGAAGGTATACTTTAAACCTAACCTTCGAACTATTGGGCTTTCGGACTAGTAAACCTTCGAACTAGTAAACCTTCGAACTATCGGACCTTCGGACTAGAGGGCCTTTATTTTGGACTGTTAAACTTTCGGACTAATTGGCCTTCGAGCCAGCGGGCGGACACCATAACAACAAGTTTCGTTTTATAGAGATATACCATGCATGGATTTGGTCAGATTACAACAACACTTAGCTGATAATGGTAATCCGTTAATTGTCTAATTGTTGACAATAAATTGCACCCAATTGACGAATATTGACTGTAGCGGTGTCGTTAAACATCAACAAACAACAACAGCAAGGAATATTACATTATTCCATATAAGGCCACCGGCATATAACAGTATTAACAAAAAAATATTCATTCTGTGAAGTTCTATGGTGATATATAAGGGCTTTATGAAAATGTTACCCTTTTAAACAGCTCGTGTTGTTGAATAGTTGCATCACACAGAAAATTAGCCATGTTATAAGATATCTTTTTTACGATGCATATGCCAAGCAAAATTATCATATGAGGGGTTCAAAACAAGGTAAGGCAAGAACTTGTTTCTCAAATACATTTCGATAAAAAGAATGGAATTCATCTTCACGTTTACAACATAAGGAATATAACGATCTCTATCAACTTTGCAAAGCCTGGCGTTCGTTCAAAAGTCATTAAAGTTAACCATTCAAAAGCTATTGCAAAATAGTTTGTAACACTTAACACAAAGTTAATTCAATAATAACACAGTGATTTTCCAGAGATTAAAATATTCAGCAAAGCTTTTTGACGCACGTAGACTCGTGTAGAGCAACAAAACGTCTTTACCCGTTAACATCAATATTTATACCGATTAGTCAGTTATCTAAGATTCATCTGTTCATAAACAATACTTAGAAGCTCTGGTTGTCAGATTGACGTTGATCTACACTTTTCCCATTATCAAGAAAATGTCTTTAAGTTTCGAAGGATCATTGTTCACACAAGGTCGTATTTTGTTTTTAAGCGGTAACTTTGTAATATGTGTTACGAAATTATATTACAGTAGCTTTTAAAAGCTTTACCAGTCAACCTTAATTTGAACCAGTGTTAGGCTTTGCAAAGCTTAACGATTCTTCAGATTGGGTGATAATTGTCAGATTCATTATGAGCAAAGAAATGAATGTACCCAAATTAGGATGTATTTATCGTTATTAGAATTCCTTTTAATTTAAAGTACATTTGGGTATTTCAGACAATATTATCGCGGAGTTAATTACGTTGTTGATTATCCAGTTATTACATTAAATGAACGTCGATATATTTTCAACCACATATCGCAGCCCAACTGCCTAAATTCCAGTTTAGCTGCAAGATTTAAAGAAAAATGGCTTCCGATGTTGCCAAGTCTCTTAAAGGTCCATGTTCGTAATAGAAACATGCATTTTTGTAAATGGAGTATAAAATTTGTTGGAATTTTGATCGCTTAACATTTGAAAAATCTATCTTGATTTCTTGTTGAATTTATGTAGGCTATTATTAGGGGATAAAATATAACAGTCTAACGTCTCTCTGCCATCGCATCGGTTCTCTCAAACTCATCTGCGACGTTATACACCAGTTTTAAATGCAGAGACTTCAGGACCATAGAGACTGTATTCCTTAATTCATCGATAGAAGATGAGCATTTTCAGGTTTGGTAAAATCATGTGACACCTGAGTTAGGGAGGCATCATTCCTCCAACACATTTATCGCAGGTCGGAATTGATGTTTGCGTATTGCCATATTGCAACTTTATATCAATTGAAATATATCTGTAATTATCATACTTCTTAGCTTTTTCAATACGTATATCAAACCAGACTATTGCTGAAATATCAAAATTTGTTGTTATGGTGTAATATAAAAAAGTGATTATTACACATAATCAACCAAAATAAGTCAATGCAATGGTCTTGATTAGAGAACAACAAGTTTTTGTTAAGTGAAAAAACTAATAATAATTTTAAAATTGGGAAACACTTGGGAGAGATCTAAGAAAAGCAACGCTTACCGATGATAAGGCCACACATGTAGAATACAGGAAAGTAGTTTAGGATTAGTTATCTTAAATGCAAATATAATTTGTACTGGGAAACTGCTCTTAAAATTGAACAACATATCATGGTTACACAAAACTCACTTTGAGATCTGATTATCCTTATAGGCATATACTCACTGCTTTTACGTATAACTTTTCACAATTTCATAGTAACCTTCAGTTGTGCTAACATGCTGAAAAGATTGAGCAGTAACACTATGAAAGTTACCACACTCTTCACGTACCTCCCGAATGGTCGTCTTATATATCATTCACACTGAAAACTGTCTTTTACAAAGTTGTGGTACATGTCATACTGACTTTCGATAGTTGTAAAGTTTGCCTTTAAGGTAAATACGATTTTTATCATAATTTGAGAGGCAATTGACAAGTGCTGGAAGTTGCCTTGGCAACTACACGTGATCTTTCAAAGTAAATTTCTGTTTGAACACATTATATTCTTTAAAGGTGTATGTAAAACTAAGGATGTACGAACACATGGGTATTTCTGATTAAAATCAACATACAATTCGGAGCAGCGCAGTTTTTAAGTTATGAAAATTCCCATATTTGTGGTTTCATTTTTGGCTGATTAAAGTTGTAGTATTTTTTGATGCATAAAAATCTTTTGATGCCAGACAACGCCAAATCGTTAGGTATTTTGTTTTAGCCGCCATGTTAGACTGAGATTATGAAAAAGTATTTTTCAATCAGAATTTTGATAGGGGCTTTACCTTCAATATTTTGTCAGAGTCAGCTCCCGTTCAAAAAGTTACAATGGTAGATAATTAAACGAATGAATTTAAAGTCCGGCAGCATGCCTATTAAGGGAACAAAAATGTTCTTAAAAATGGAAATATTTTGCTACATGGAAGCCGTCATTTTGTGATATTTCCCATGATCCTTTGCTATCTAACGTTAAAGCTTTATGCAATGTTACATATTTCAAATTTGAAATACCTCTGGGGAAAACATCTTTACTAAGGGAAACTTAAAACTCATGAAAATGCCTGCATTACCATCATGGCTTAAACTTTTGCACTCCCATTTGATATGTTCAAAACGCCGTTTCGAAACATTAGAAATAATAGACAATAGAGCTAGGCTTTAAGTGGAAAACGGCCATTTTAAAAATTCAAATATTTTTCAACACAATGATTTTTGATATTTCAAGTACATAAATTAGAAACTATGGCATTCTATCGCAACATCTGAACAATATGGCTGCATGACTTAAATATTATTGTGTGTTATAAATGTTCCTATTAATAGACATGCTTCCGGACTGATAAAGATGTATACCCCTTCATACGTCACAAATGTGTAACACAGTAATATTGAGAATATCTTAAACGGTCCACCTTTAACTGATTTTGGCGGGAATAGTTGCTATTTTCAAGGTTTATATCATAATTAGGTATCACTGCCCCTACGTATCCATAAATATCTAAGGAATCGTTTAACAAAAGGATGAAAAGTATAGAAATAATGATGAAGATGAATGCGGATGATTTTAGTGCTGATCCTGACGATGTTGCATCTCACACAACTGCACAATATGGTATTGATGTTGGTATATTTTATCATTTTGTTCATATAACAACAAAAATTTCATGGTATATATCATCTAGTTATTAGGTATTATTTCCCATACACATCCATAGATGATAGATATTTAAATAAATAATAATGAAGATTAATGTGGATGATTGTTAAAATAGTGATGATCCAATGATCTTTATGATGTTGCATCTCACACAACTGCACACTATGATATTGTTGTTAGTACAGTTAATCATTTTGTTTATTCAGCAATATATAGTAATTTATAAAGTAGCAAAAAACACGATTTTTGTTTATCCAAAGTGGCATCATCATTAATAGATTGATGATCCGGTTGATGATGTCATCGCACATATCTCTCATATACTTCCTAATTTCCACATTGCTACATTGGGTATCGCTTAGGAGATTTCACGAAGTAAGATGTCCTATTTACTTATAAAAAATAATTCATAATCACAGCAAAGTCGTTGCAGCTATTTTCTATTAAAGTATTCTTATGTTATCCTAAATATTATTCCATCAATGCAATCAGGATGAGTAACTTTTTGTCACTTAAATGCAGATTACAATGTGGAGTACATTATGCAATTGCAATTATATACAGGACCCGTAATTCGTTGCTTGGTTGTCTCCGTGTAATAGCTGACGGTTTGTGACTTTCGTTATGATACGCCACTCTTTCCGGTCTGCTGTTAGCCTGTATGTTGCCTGGTTACTGGAAGACCAAGTATAGTGCCTTTATTCTGTCAATCCATCCGGTTGTGGTACGTCATGGCTGTCTTGCGTCTTCAATTTTCCATGTAAAATAACCTTTTATAGGCAGTTGTCTTGATGTCTGGCTATGACCAAAGTAGCTGAGTACTTAATTGCTGGTTGAAGAGACTCACCAGTAGAATAACCATATGTCAAATGATGATACAATGATGTTAGTATTCATAAACTATGTCACAGTAACGAGAATATGTCAGGACCGTCGTAAAAGAGTATTTTAAATGGTATCTGTGTATGTCAATCAGCCAATAGATGATGGATGATGATGATGATGATGATGATGATGACGACGACGACTTTGACGATGATGGTGATGATGATGGTGATTTTGTGTCAGATTTCCTGGTGTAGACTCTTGAATACTGAAATTCTGAAGTACAAATTCTGAATGGTGGTGACTCGTGAGGGTTACTAAATCTCATGCACCTTTCTTTGTATTCTCTTAAAATGATTGTTACGAAAGGACACTACAGAAATAAAACTTAAATTTTTGTGCCGATGGGTTATTTGAGTATTTCAACTTGTGACTGTCATCGGTTGTCACTAAATGTGATGGTACGCAGCTTTGTATCAATTGCGTTTGTTCTTAGTTTAATGGTTGTCACTATTGTTATTGCAGCACGAACAATATCGCGTTTGATATTATTTCTGTCATCCTATAAGCAAGCTAAGTGTTGTTACCACAGTAACACCCTGATTGATCGCGAGTGTCATATGTTACGCCGTGACAGAACATCGTTTGACACTTTCATTTTGTTAGATCTTTCGGCGAATAATCCGTTGAATCCGTCTGGTTGAATCATTGTCAAATAGATTGAAAGTATAAAGTAAGCATTAAGTTGTTTAATGTTCACAGTAACAAAAATTCCAACACGATTTTGGAAAAGAGCAAGTAAGGTCACAAAAAATGTCAAGCCAACATTAGAAAAAGTAATATGTGAATGAAGAAATAGTCATGTAAATAATACGTTTTCGCGGCACGGTTTCTCTGTGGCAGCTGATGTTCACCTGTCCAAATCAGACACGGAAATCATCAATCTTTTTGGCAAATATTATACCATTTTTGACAGCATAATTTATGATCAGTTGATAGATTAAAACATTTTAGGTATATGGGTTATGTATTGCATGCTCTGAATTAAACCCATCGTTACACACTTTTGAGGAGGGTCTCATCACGTCGTGGTTAGGCATGAGATGCCTGTTTCATATGTTGGATTGTTGGACAGTTTGGTGGAATTATGATCAACCCATTTGTAATACAATAGTAAAATTTAAGACATACTAAATAATTCCGAAATATATTTCTTATTTTATAGAATGCTACCAATGCGTGGGAATTTCAAGTTCCAAATCATTAAGTAACCTTTATAATACATGAAATTGCAGACGTCCTGCATTTGTTTCATTCAAGCTTTAACATAACCTTTCGAGAAAAACAAGAGTTACCTTAGGCCTATATCAAATAGAATGAAATATATCAATGTTATGACCTGAAATTTTAAAAGTTGAAAACTCCAAGAAATAATTCTAAAAAGAAACATTTGAAAATGTTATTCACCAAATGATTGTTTTGTCTGTTTTTCCCATTCTCAAAACGACGTGCTCAAATTTTGATAATGTTTAAATGATAAATCTTATTTAGCAATGTAACGATAAATGGATATTGTTGGGTATTCATTTATTTCTATTTGTGGAGTGTGCAAAGTGAATGTTACGACACCCGAGGAATCATAAACTGGCGACTCTATCATTTAAAGCATCATTATATTCTAAGTATCCTTATTTGGTGCCCTCTGTAAGACTGGTTATGTTAAGTAACGTATAGTTAAAACAGAGATTTAAATGAAAAAGCTTTTTCATACACCTCTGTAAAAATTCACAGCATCATGCACCGGTGCAAGGTCTATTAATTATATACGTAACAAAACAAGTAATATGAATTATCGATTCCAACAATGGATTTTTTATTTCTTACAGTGACTTATGTCGTGTACAGCTTTAACTACTTTTTATTGTCGTGTAAAAATAACATATTTTGATATCAAGATATTCCATCCAGCCACGTTTGCATTTCAAAACAAAGCATCACGTATAAAAGGATTGTCTAATAGGTGAAATGTCTTTCGCGACTCAAAAGTTTATATTTCTTTCAATTATATCCTTGTAGTTCTATTTCTCTAAGTAAGTGCATGGTTCATGAAAACCCATTAAATTTCACAGTGGTAACTACTGTTTATGCCAAATATATGAATACAGTGGGAACAGAGAAACAACTGCTTAGGAATTTATCAATTGTAGATGCTAAATAAATTGTAGCCGATGTAGAAGTTAAAGTGAAAGGATAGCAGAACTCACTGTAAATCTTTCCAAAATAAAGTTTTTTCTCAGCGTTATTGTTTGCCTCGTTTTTGTTTTTTTAAGCTATTAAAACAAGAGCTGTGGACTCGAACTGGTGGAAAAGCAAACAGTTTAAACGAATACTTTCACACCCACTGGCTAATATCATGGATTTCTGTGATTTGATGACAAAATGATTTTTGTGTAAAATTCACAATTCATGATATCTAAATTTTTGTTAACTTCAGTTTCGATCTCTTGGTTTCAAAATAGGTTTTAAGCCAAGAAATGTAGGTTGCCTATAAATACACCTAAGGCAGTCATAAATCGTGTCACCAAAGTGCATAGTGTCCCTTGCTTTCAAATCTATTCGTGATATCTCTATTAAGTTAAATTATATGGAGCTATTCGCAGACATGTACCGTAGTGCCCGCATTATCTATACCTAAATATAAAATACGTAGTTAGACAATTAGAAATACAGATCAATTACAGAACCCAGGATTCCAAAGGAAGATGGTTTCCAAAACAAATTTGGTTTCCAAAACAAAAATTTGTTCAATCTGAATTCCAGGCCAGAAAAATGAAGATAGCGTTTCATTGTGGAGGAGGAGAAACGCTAGTGTTTTTATTGAATACATCCTACTTTAATCTGTTAATACTTGACATGTATTGAGATTGATTGTCTGATGTGCGTTATATGTGTGGAAGATCTTTGATGCAACACAGTCGTATTTTTGAAATCTTATGCAAGATAATTAATCGTATTAACTCATGATGAAAATAGTAAAAGTTTCACCTTTATTATGAATGATCATGGTGGTAGTGCTGGTTTCAGGTCCAGGTATATACGAAAGTGCTTTCACCGGAACAATAAGTAAGAGTATGATTGTGAAACTAAATATCTGAAAGACCTTATCTTTATTTAAGTAGACAGTTTATGATGTGGATGTGTTTCACACGTTTTTCAATCGGTCTAAAACTGACTATCAGAAGTTGATCTTTAACGTGCATGAATGGGTGGGGATCCGGTCAGGGCACAGAGTTATGACTTCCTTTTCAATCCTGTCATGATATGAAATTCATTTTGATATTCTTTTTACTTATCTACTTTGACTATCTCCTCGGCATTTCATAGAGAACCACACGTATATTCATTATTAGTAAAGATTGAGAAGGTACAATAGTGCTATAGAAAAAGGCAGAAATTTTAAATATTCATTTCATCTTTAAACTGGAGGTATTTAAATGATCGAACGCAACATAACTGAAAAATATTCAATTTCGAAAACATTTATGACCTATACATTAAAGCATATTTTTCTTTCACATGTTATGATTTCATTAGTGATTTGATAATGATCGCTTGTGTTCCCCAATTATCCTTTAACGGTGCCATATTTATCCAATCGGTGAGTAGTCATGGTCGCAATTATTTCAAGTGTTTCTATTAAAACAAGCAACGTGATGATAATCTATCACAGACGGCTTTCGTTCTCTTTTCATACCACTGGGTTGGGATTGTTTTCGATTTAAGTTGTAGCTCAACTTGGAGGGCAAGAATTTGGAATTCGGAACTTCCTACTGGGATGACTGTCACTCTCTGTTAGTCGCATTACAGTTTTATAGATAACCTGATCTACGAAATCACATGGATAAAGGAATTTACGTCATCACAGAATGAAATGCCTGTGGGTCACAACTGATGAAAAATTTGTTTTTAATGAAATAGAGGGAACGCCTGTACAAGAGCATCGAGATATTTATCGCTTACGCTTTGTAAGTATCATAATTGGGAAATAGTTGTGTGACACTTCGTGACTAAATATATATTTATATTTTGGACAATGGCGTAGATCGTAAAAAAACAGCTGACCTAGTTCACTGCAGACTTAAAACAAATATTAACGAAATGAAACTTTACACGCGTAGATGAGAATTATCCCCAGTAATTATCATAAGCACGTATGATGGCGGGGAATTTGGAGAACATCGAACAACGAAATTTGTGCAAAACGGTGCATAATAAGGAAAGACCCAAATCTTGACGTGCGACAAAAAGTCTCCAACTTAGTTTATTTTCATGCTAAAGGTGACTGAGAGCCTGGCACAATTTTTTAAAGAAATACAAAATACCTTTCGGAAAAAAGGCACGCTTATGTGTGGGATGCATGGTCACGGTCAGATTCAAAGGAAATCCAACACATTTTCAATCTAAGACTACGAAAGGAATGAACAGCAGCTGTCCTAAATATTTGGCAGGAAACATTTTCAATAAAAGGGAACGTGAGCAGGTATTTAAAGTTGAGCTGCCTGAGACAAAATACTATGGCAGATTATTGCCATATTGCAGGAAAACATAAAAAAAACTTCATTTCAGGCTTATCGTATTCTTTACTATGATCTTCATTCCTCAGTATGGATACCAATTTTCAGGGAAGGCATCATTTTTGTTATGCCTAATACCAAACATTGCCGCACCGTCAAGTCATGCATTTAAGTCAGTTGGGTGTTCTTCTTCTTGTTTACATTCTCTATATTTGTTGATATTCATTTTGTCTAAAACATCAAACGGATATCGCTCGCCAAAATAACAAAGACATGTATCAGATGAACAAAATAAAATCACACGTGTTTCCAGCTGTTTTCAATTGGCTTTTCGAAAGCATAACAACAGCTTCTATTTAAGATTTTTAAAATGGATTTCTATTGTCAAAATGGACTGGAATAAAACCTTCACATTACCATTATACTCCTTTATTGGTACTTGATACACTATGTACCAGAATAGCAAACTAAAATTATGTTAGCTATTCTGGTACAGAGTCTTTTAACTACCAAAAAAAGGAGTTTAATGACAATGTGAAGCTTTATTCCAGTCCATTTTGACAATAGAAATCCATTTTAAAATAGAAGCTGTTTAACGTGAATTAAACAATAGAGTGAAAAAGCAACAAAAGAAAGAACAATCGATTTCTTAAAACGTAACTAAAACACTGAATAAGATAGTAAGATCTCATCAGCATTGCATTGCTGAAGTTATCCGTAGCCGAAAAGAAGAAAAGTAAACGTCTGGTTGGACAAATTTATCCGTTATTTCATTGTTATAGTTAGTCTTGTACAACATTGTCTTTTATGTGGTTTATTTAAGGTTAATTCTACCCAAAGATTAATCTTCATGTTGTTAACTATCATGATCTTAAATGTATGCTTTGCTCTTAATTCAATATATTCTCCAAACAATAGTATGTATCACGTTATTACTGATAATGAGACTGCGGGGAAAGTGACCAATTAAATGCAATCATACATCAAGAAGAAAGAATGGGTATTTTTCGAAGCCAGTCAGTTGTTTTGATTCTCTAGTTTCGTCTTCCAAGAAATTTTACATTTTGTGGGAGAAGTTTCGGTAGCTCCAAATGTTTTATTTGTTTTAAATGCACATGATTTATGTAGATAGAAGCTGTTTATTGTGCATACGTTGCTATAAAGAATGTACCCATCTTTTATGACGCTTCCTTCAACAAACATTTAATTGTTGTGGTATATAGCATGTATAGGTTTACTATTAAGATTTCAGCAGATATGCTTGGCTATCGACCAATCAAAATCACCTATATATATATATATATGGCAAGAACAATCTGTTGTCTTAGAAAACATACAAAATAATACATCAAAATAAATCTCAAATAATTTTGTTTGCAGTAGGCATAGCTATATTTTGCATGTTGGTTACAGATAAATTTACATTATGTTAAACTAACTCTATTCAACACAACTTATTGCAATACTATTGCACAAAAGCAATCTCCGGCGATTTGGGGGATGTGTTCCCCCGTGGCCCCAATAATCATGTTGAGGTGGACGATTATGCTTATATTCTCCCAATAGTTTTCTCGAAGACATTTTTTTCTTTTTCAATTTGGGACCGAAAAGCAGGTAAAAGCGGATCTTGATATCTGTAAATAAAACAAAAGGTTGTTGTTTAGCCGATTTTCAACTGAAGTAATATTAGGCCTGTAAGTGAAATTTTCAGATCGACAAGAAAGTTCCATCGATAATATACCCCCCCCCTCCCCTCCCTCCTTTTCTCTTCCAATCTTCCAAATTGTAAACGAAAGAGGCACTCCATATTGGAAGATGTTTTGAACTGTTACACTTTTAAAAAGGAATGGTCAACAAAGGAATGGAACAACAAATTTCACTATGATATGATCAAGTTTAATCATATTATGGTCAAATTTGTTCAATTTTGACCATAGTTAGATAGGCTACATAGTCAATAATTGAACATATTGTCGTCAAATTTGACCAATCATTTTGTAGAGTGTACTTGGTCTGTTGATCTTTCGTTTGCAGAGAGCAATGGAACGTGTTGTTTCAATACAATTCTCATTAATTATTAAGTTTTATTACAATATTAATTGATTAGTTCAGTGGTCAAGCAAGTTTATCGTATAGGAAAGCCGACTTCAAAAGAAACATAGGCTATTGGTGCACAAAGAAACATAGGCTATTGGTGCAGAAAGCATTCTAAAATCTTATTTCGTTAAGGAGATATTAAAGTTTATAGCTCTGTTTTATATGTTAAATGACTGGTGTAGTAAGTCTACTATGGAAGATTGACGCCCCATCCTCACATTCTTAACAATTGTTAATATATTTTAAAGAAAATTTATTTAACTTTTTAAACTATCTGAATTATTTTTCCTCGAACTTTTTTTCAGGTGGTTAATTATAATTACCATATTCTGTTTTTAGGGCTTACTTTCCTGACATATCTGATGGTTTGTAAGCGCAGGACAAAATATAATAAAATACATAAAACACTTTTGAGGAATCTAAAGCTGTGACGTCATAAGTAGTCTGATTTCAGTCGTTTCTATACGATTGATATCAAACTTTAAAATCTAAACTTAAATATCTCTTCAACAGAATAATTTTGGAATGCTTTCTACACAATTTTTTTGTTGTACATATCATTTCATATGAAATGCACTTGATTGACCCATAAACTAATCCTTTAATTAGATAACATGTTTATGTTGACATTAGGCCTATTTGACCTAATACAACTTTCAAAATCACGAAAACATCCGAATCGAAACCGATTCCCGACTTCGAGAACGCATTGTGAGTAAGACGCCGGTGTCAAACGTGGTTTTCCCAAAACGTTAATTAAACGGACTATTGATATGACGATGGACTAATTTTACTACCATACACTCAATGACCACGTTTATGATGCAATCAGTGTAAATTGAGCCTAGTATAACATGACAGTATAGCAAAGTCAAATTCAAAAGCTATATCCATAAAATCTGACGCGCAAATAAATTGCTCTTTTGGGTATTCAAGAACACGTCGTCCATGAAAGATAAGTGTCTGCCAAATTTGAACTCTGCGGACACCATTAGTCCGTAATTGCTCGTAAACCTTGGAAATTTACGATCATTCATCGTGATCATAAAGTAACACGGCACTGGAGATTTAGTTAGACTCACTACGTGTTGAGCTGATGATGAAGTAACTGGTGTATTCAAAGCAAAATGTAAAATTAAATTTGATAGATTTCCAAATACGAAACAAAATTCACATTTGAAGATGTATTTTCCGATTCAGCTCTCATATGCTAACAGCCATGATGAAATATTTTCATTAGGACACACCTGATCCTTTCTTAATCCATTAATTTTGTTGACATACTAACCAAAGTTTGCAACATCGCAAAGAAATTTGTAACTTTGTAAAGACGTGGTATTTGAAGTCCCAAACCACTTATTTTGTTATTCTTGCGCGGGAAAACCCTCACCAGACAGCCAGACAAAAAGTGAAAATATGTTATCTTTAAACTGTTCATTAAATTATCATCAATCGCACTTATCTATCCACCAAGAAGTTTGATTATCAATAAAGAAACTGACTGACTGAATATATATTTTTGAAGGGCTATCATCTTAGCAAGGAACAAGCTCAAGGGATATAATTTTTGTTGGTATATGAAAAGAATATATCTCGACAGTGAATATAGTATTTCAAATTAGTAAGTGAAATCACTTTCAGGAAAGTATTTTGGGGCCTTTTTTATCGTGTAGTAATACCGCAAATAGTATTATCAAATCTGTTCATTTACTACCTTTTGACTTCGGGGCCGCAAAATGGCCAAGACCTTCGGTGTAGTTCTTCCTTGGGTGAACCCCAATTGAAGCCCTTTTCCGAAAGATATTAGATCCTCTTTACAGAAAACATCACGATAATTCCCAAAACGTTCTCCTGGTGCTGATGGCACGAAAAACATTCTGAATTTGATGCTAATATCAAAGTTTTAATGGGGCAACTGAATTATCACAGCTTTATCACAGTTGTATGCTGATTGATATTAAATAAAATGTACAATTGGGAATAAACCGTATACGTCTTCTTTTTAGGTAGGAACAACTTACAGATTCGAAGCGCAACAGATACGTCGATTAACCTGAAGTGGGATTCTTTCTTGCCAGAAAATTACAACAATGGGCAATACGTTGTTTACTTCAGTAAGACCTACAGTGATTGGATCGATGAATGGCCACGCCCCATGGAGGTGAGTCGCCTATAAAAGATTTTTAAGATTTCTTCAAATTACATCACATAAAAGTAGTAAAACATGATAACAGAGAATATGATCTACAATCGGTCCGTGCATATGCATGAAACAATACATCTGTAATGAAACTCAGATAATCTTTCGTTTCAAGATGAATTTAAGAATCCTGGGCATTTTCCTCAATTCGTAGCTCGTCCAAGTATAACGTGTCCTAAATTCCATTTTATTTTCCTTCGGTACTTATTTTGATTTTTGGTAAATAAGTGTTTACAATTTGGTAAGAAAGACTCATACGAGCGATATTCTCGTATTCAACATATATAAAAGGTAGAATAGCTGTCTTCGTACAAGAATAATTTTGGCTTTCAAATTTTGTATCGATTGTACTGTTTGAAAAATACTGTTAACGCTGATGAAACGAGGTAGAAGAAGGCGTTCAACTTCTATTGTTTCAAGGACATAATACCACAATCCTAATAATTGAATATCAAAATCTCCTGATGAATCATATTTTACATAATGCGTGGGTCAACTAAAATGCTGCCGGATCTAAAGGCTCTCAATGCAACACTTAGAGACTCAATGGCACAGTCAACGCACGATGGAGATGCTGGTAGAGATTTCAGGGCCCAGTGCATCATTCAACTCGGTACTTTTCGACAAACGTATGCAGAACGATACGCTGCCATTTACAGATTAACTGATCGCAGTGAGACGTTGTCTGGTTGTACTCTGCAACAAACTTAAGCCTTCTCCTCATTCATCCTTTGGTAATTTGGGAAAGTATACAAATGTTAGATGACGTTCCATGAGATGGGGACGTTAAATGACAGTCTTGCTTGTATAAATGATTCCCCATTTGGCTAATTCTCTTCAAATTTCTCCAAAAGGACGGTGACAACCCGGGGCTCAGTTACCTTAGCAGTAATTGAACCCGCACTCTTAAAAAATTTCAATACATTTTTAAGCGACTGGCAGACTGGCCGAGGTTATATATCACAAGAAAAGTTTTTCTTGTACGATAGAGCAATTTGCACATAGTCCCCAATGGGGAACTCTTTCCGTAATGTACTGCTTCAATGTATCCACAATGGTCTATAAACAGATAAAACAACCGTAAACGTGAGGTAAGTAACTGTAAATCACATGAACCATTGTCAGTAAAACCTTAAACTTCTTGCAAAATATATGGTGAAGAAACCTACTTAAAATGTTTCATTCTAGATATTTTTCTCCATATATGCTCATGTTTTTTAAATGACGCATTGGATAATCTTATTGAGGGAAGGGCTTATATTATAGGGCTCCCTAGAAGCTTAGTTGAATATTAAATTCATTTGTGGAAAGCTTCTGCATCTTATTTTGCATGACGTGTATCCACTTCCCCAACAAATCATATGTGAAGAGGTTGTATTTCTTTTCACTTCAAATTCAATCAAACATTCAAACCTATGTGAAATTCAGTTAACAATTATAACTGTTCTCGGTACTGATTCGACATTAAAATACATTGTTATTATCCTGTGAAAGTAAACAAACCCCTATGCTACGCTATGTAATGCTATAAATTATTCAATTTTTTTTATCGAAGTGTTGACTTTGCATGCCAATGAAAATGTAACATGTATGTTTAAAAATCCCACACATGTTGTAAATCGTGGCCCTCCAGCCCGTGGGTGAGGTGATTTCCTAACGTTTGAACTGTCACTCACATAGCATGAAGTAAACAATTTGTTTTTGATGTAGCGTATGAAATTTACACACACGTATACGTGCTTCACATACTAATCGGGGACCTTGACATCAACTATCCATTTGAGGACTCAATGACACAGACCAATAATAAAGTAGTGGAGCTGAAACAATTGTTGTTTTATCATTGTTAATTGTTTGTGGGGTAAGGGGACTTCAAAAGTAAACAAAATTACTGTCATAATTTATGCTTTCTTTTAAGGACACGAAACATGAAATTTTAGGTTTTGCTAAACAACTAAGGACACTGGACAAGATCTGAAACAGCTATTTATCTAAGGCAAGACTTCTGTGTGTTACATACGTTTCAGTTTCACTAAACAACTAAGGACTGAGGATGCTAGTTGGACAAGTTTACCTAGGCCAACGTGCCTGCTACTGTATGTCCAAGTCTTGAGTGATTTGCAGGCCAATGAAAATGTAACATGTATGTTTATAAATCCTTCACGTGTTGTAATCTTGTCCCTTGCGTGAGGTGATTTTCCAACGTTTGAACTGTCACATTGCGTAAAGTAAACAATTTGTTTTTAATGTAGCGTATGAACCATGTACATAAACATATGCACCCACACACACGAAATACTCAATGAACACCTGTTCTCATCAATCAGGTAAGTTTAGACTTCCAAGATTTTGTTGTGGTAAACATGTGCCCAGCTACACCTGTTCTAAGTTTCAAGATGGTACAGCTATTAAGCTCTTAACTGAAATAGCTCCATGGGTACAACCAGGGGGCTGTTACAAGTAACAGCTCCCTGGTACAACGAAACTTCGAGCCAACTGTTAATATGTTTTGTTACTACGAGGAAAGGCTAATTTGTACACTCTAAAATACTTTTTACGCTAAAAAACTACATGCATATAATTGAACTCCTAAATCTCAAATGTTTGGTACTATATATATATATATATATATATATATATATATATATATATATATATATATATATATATATATATATATATATATATATATATATATATATATATATATATATATATATATATATATATATATATATATATATATATATATATATATATATATATATATATATATATATATATATATATATATTTATATATATACACATATATATATATATATATATAATATATATATATATATATATATATATATATATATATATATATATATATATATATATATATATCACTATTTCTATAGTTTTCTAAATTCTAATTTCTTTAAAGGAATTAAAATGTTTATTTGTGTGTTGTGTTGTTCAAATTTACAACGAAACTTCGAGCCAACTGTTGATATGTTTTGTTACTATAAGAGAAAGGCTTAATTTGTACACTCTAAAATACTTTTTACGCTGGAAAACTACATGCATATAATTGAACTCCTAAATCTCAAATGTTTTGGTACTAATATAATATATATATATATATATATATATATATATATATATATATATATATATATATATATATATATATATATATATATATATATATATATATATATATATATATATATATATATATATATATATATATATATATATATATATATATATATATATATATATATATATGTATATATATATATATATATATATATACATATATATATATATATATATATGTATATATATATATATATATATATATATATATATATATATATATATATACATACATATATATATATATATATATATATATATATATATATATATATATATATATATATATATATATATATATATATATATATATATGCACATCACTGTTTCTATAGTTCTAAATTCTTTAAAGGAATTAAAATGTTTATTTGTGTGTTGTGTTGTTCAAATTTCCCATTTAAATAACTAGAGTCATCTATGCGATGCTACAGGCCTGTTGACGTGAAGATAAATATTACTGAATGGTGGAACTATTTACATACAAAATGTACTGACACGCTTGTCAATAAAAGCTGCGGAAGTGAGTTATTGGTAAATTTCAGATATGTGAAGCAATTTTCTTTCAAGTTGGCGCAAATTCCTTTCTTAACAGTTATTGAAATACAATAATAGCAAGCAAAATCAATTGAAACTGAAATTTGAACAATTTTGAAATAAAAGCGATTAAAAATTAATCATTTTAATTTTAGTTTTTTTCCTCAGTCCTTATTTTATTCAACTTTTCAGAGCAATATACAAATTGCGATGTTATCACCTGAATAGCCATGTTCTGAACGCACGGCCTTATGATCCTTTGCCACGATAGTTTGAACTACTAAATGGCCCACCGCAGTTAAATCTTCAAAACCTGGCCAATCCCAAAATCAACACTTTCATCGATATCCGTACAAGTCATAATTTACAGAATTTGACCTGTTGACAGAATTTGCAGGACAAAATTGAAAGAATTACGCAAACATTTTCGGACATTTATCTTTGACTTACAATGCCATACATTTCATATGTATTGAAGATGTTGAAAACAAAATTGAATGGCTGTATCTTAAAAATGAAGTCTGTTCCATAATTCATAATTTGATGCTCTAACAGCTCTCTCGACTGCTCAATAAACATAAATCAAAAGACACGAAAGAATGTGAACTATATGGAAAGCATATACTGTAAATTCAGTCATCATCCAAATATTAACTCCTGACATTCTGATGTGGTGGACAGCTTTTCGTATAGACCAGTAGACCAATCTAAATAGTTTGTTGAAAACTGTATTTGTTTGTTCTTATCTTTTATCAGATTCAGAAATATTTTGTTTTCTAGGTACATGCAACATTAATCAAATAATGCACGGGACGCGGGCTGGTACGGGGTGTGGACACTATTAAGCAAATCATCACCTTTCCGCAGTCGAATTCTCGAAATATACTGTCCATACAGCCATATGCGGCAAAATGTAATGTTTTTCGGTGTGGTGAACCCGAGTTTCAACGCCTTCCGAATTTTTACATCAACTTCTTCTACTTTTCAACACTCTCCGCGGTCACGGTAATCAGGTAATGGTATGTTGGACTTGGTTCCTAACTTTCTCAGGTTCATGGGGCATTGACTTTTAATGGCAAAATATCTTTAATAAAGGACATCATTATAACTCTGCACTCCTACAGCAGAGCATGGATTTATTGCCCATCACAACAAAATTATACTCTTCTGTAAGCATCTTGTCATTTTTGTATCGTGTATTGTTTTAACCTTTAGCACAATTGCCATACATCACAGAACTTATATACTGTTCAAACCTTTGTAAGGTTTAGCACCGTGGATGTAACAGGACTAGCGCTAGGTCAGCTTTTGGATATATCACAGTATGAAGTCTGTCGAGTTGATATCATTTATTTTGACTTCCAACTGAGAGATCTTTAAAATATTAAGCAAGTCTGTATGCCAAGTTGAGAGCCCTGGAGGACTCAGGACAGTTCTCCTAACTGCCTAAGTAAAGAGCTATAAATACATATTGTAGGCCTATAACTCCTGGTTACCAGCGACTGTTCTGCATTTCAGCATGGAACTATTAACTCCATGATTTTAAACATGTCAGTAAGAAGATTCATGGGAGAAAACAAAATAATCAGCATCGAAATTGGGGTACGTAGGCCTGGAGGAGGTGGGATGAACTAAAGATATTGATGCGAATTACAAACGGATTTAGATAAGTTATATCACATCTCCATTTTCAAACCAATTTCACACCTTTTACACTCTGTGAACACAATCCATACCTTCTTATAACATTGTCACAATTTCCATACCATTCAGGGCTCACTTTTCAATGAACAGCTGATCATACGGTAACTTTATTATAAAACTCGGAGTAAGCTAAGCGGGCATTGGGTCCATGTTGAAATATATGCATTGAAGCATGGGCGTTGTGGGGTGAGGTATCAACTTGAGAGACATAAGACCTTAATCCTACCAGCATATTATTCTAATACACGCCGTTACCATACAGCCTTGCACGTAGGAAGGGTCACCAAAGTAACCTTTTTTTGGAATGGAACATGCTAAACATTTCCTGATAAAACGGATTAAAATTTAACAGGTAACTCATTATTATTATTTAGGTCACCGAAAAAGCATTATCAAAAAGCAATCCAACTCTAACTGAATTTAGGGATGTTTATCCAAATTTAGGCAAACAAACAAAATGACGGTCATTTTGAATTCTTACGCCAAGCAATGCTTCAGAGTTCACTATATTGTATCATTGGTGAGCATGCGAAGCATAATGCGAACCTATGTAATGGCGATTTCGTCCGTCCGGCCGTCCACAGTTTTTCCTAAGATTTCCTCAGAAATGTGTTAGTTTTTTTTAAATTCCTTAAAAAATAACAAAGTTTCATCAGAGTTCCTCAGAAAAAAATTAAAGTTTCTTTAGATAACCTTATGGAAGGTTAGAATTTCCTTACAAAATATTAAAGTGTTTCAGAGATACTTAAGACAAATTGAAAACTAGTTTCCTTACAAAGTCTACAAAACATCTGATATTTCCTTTAAGATAAGTGTTAAATGATACTCTTTTCCAATTTTCTTCAGAGACATACAAGCGTCTCTCTAGTAGCACTGGAGATTTAGAATCCTTAAAATTCTTCAAAATGTTTGGGCACCAACGGTTTTATCAGGCATGATTATTAAACTCCGCCTTTGTTATTATTATGTCATTTCCATAAAGTGGCTACAGTATATGAACTGACCAGACTTTTCTTATTTAGTATGCTCAGTCAGGGAGTGTGACATGATGTGACTGCATATGGACATAGAATTCCATGTGGAACTTGGATGGGGGCCGTGCGGGACATATGATATAATATATACCATGTGGTATACACCGAGGGCTATATCAGGCATAATTATTTGACTCCGTCTTTTTTTTCTTATTCAACAAGTCATTTGCATATAAGTTATTATATGAACTGACACTTTCATACATAGTATGCTCAATCAGGGACTGTGATAGCTAGGATGAGACTTCTTGTGGAGCCTATGGGATGTCAGGTGGGACATGGGGTGGGATGCCATGTGGGACATGGGGTGGATGCCATGTGGAACAGGCTGGAATGCCATGTAGGTGGAATGCCATGTGGGACATAGGGTGGAATGCCATGGTATGGGATGTTATGTGGGACATGGGATGGTGTGGGATGTCGTGTGGGACATGGGGTGGGATGCCATGTGGAACATGGGGTGGGATTCCACGAGTAACACAGAGTGTGACATAGGTTGGTATGCCATGTGTGACGTAGGGTAGGAGGTCATGGGATGTGATGCCATGTGGGCCATAAAGTAGGATGCCATTGGGACATTGGGAGGGATACCATGTGGAACATATGGTGGAATCCAATGTGGGACATAAAGTGGGATGTTATGTGGAACATCAGGTGGGAAGCCACTGGTGAGGGACATACGGTGGGATGCCATGGGGGACATAAGGAGAGATGCCACATGGGACACAGGGAGGGATGCCATGTGGGAAATAGGGAGAGATGTCATGTGATACATATGGTTGGATTAATGTAGGACATATATGTAGAATGGGATCCATGTGGGAAATAGGGCGGGATGCCATGTGGGTCATAGGTGGGATGCCATGTGGGACATATGTTAGAACGCCATGTGGGACATATGGTGGAATGCCATGTGAGACATACTGTATGGTAGAATGCCATGTGGGAGATATGGTGGATTGCCATGTGAGACAAGGCATGGGATGGGATGTCATGTGGGACATGGGGTGGAATATCATTTTAGACATGGGATGGGATCCATGTGGGACATAGGGTGGGACGCCATGTGGGTCATATGATTGAATGCCATGTGGGACATATGGTGGAATGCCATGTGGGACAAGGGATGGGGTGGGATGCCATGTAGGACATGGGATGCCATGTGGGGCTTAGTGTGAGATGCCATTTTTATAATTGGCCGAGTCATATGATATGATATGGGTGTCAATTTGCATGGGCATGCGAACCATGACGGTATTTACTGTTCTAGTCTTAGATATATTTTGATGCTTATACTTAACATTTAGCTATATGTCAAAAATTCATGCACTCTGCTTTCCATAATTTCAAAATAAGAGACAATTAACTATTGCAAAACTTTGAAAATTCCCATTTATCCAATAATGCCTAGATTTTGGGCATACATGCCTACAGATATAGCCTACGCTTCCGGGAATAAGAATGCAAGTCAAAAGAATGTGCGATGCGCTCTCCACAATAGTTTCGTTCTGCAAAGAGGTAAACCAGTAAAGAGGCTGAATAAACATAAGGACTGCCATATTACTAAATAACAAGCTGAAACTTGAAACGCTTGTTATATAACTGTAATAATACACGGGATATGTGTCGACAGTTTATACATTCTCATTTAAAAGTGCCCAAAAGCAGGGGTGCTTGTGTGTGTGTGTGTGGGTTTGGGGGTGGGAGGGGGGATCAGCACCTTCATTAAACTTTTTCGAGATTTAGGAGATTAGAGGCCCAAATTTCAAACAAAATGTCGACATTTTGGGGCTTTGATGCATTAGTCTCATTTCAGATGTAGGTCTATTTACATTATTTCACAGATCCCACCCGAATCATCCTTCACCCAATGCACTTGCCATTTATGACGTCGCGTCAATTTTCGTTTGTGTTTTATATGTGCCTAATACTTTTTGTGTGTAATTACCCCCATACCTCTGTTCCGCATTATATACATTGTACATATGAAATGCGGCTATGCCAAGTGTATGGACTTGCGTTTTTGTTAGTATCAATGGATGTCAACCTTTCATAGTCATATTTCGAGTGACCCATTTCAGATCTGATTTTTCGATATTTGCTGCCAAAAGATGGTCATTCTCTCAAGATAGATTAATTTCTTACCATAACGTAGCAAGATGACACACTAAGAACAGTCAGTCACCCCATAAAAAAATCCAAGCTAACTCCACCACACCATCACAAAATAAAAATACAGAAAAAATCAAAGACGCCTATAATAGTAAAGAACTGATCAATGTTGACTTTGAAATTGCAAACAGAATTGGAGCTAACCACCCACTCAGGCAAACCATTCCACTCATTTATTCTTTGTAAATAGCTGAAACGCTCAATATTAATCCGTGTGAACTCTTTGATCAACTTCATACTGTTACCACGTGTCACATGTGGATTAGCTGAAACATGCAAGAAATAACAGGAAGTCAAAGCATCACTACCAGAAAGAGAAAAAAACCCTGAATCACATCGCCACATACTCTTCTCAACTCGAGCTTGGTCAAACCAAGAATTCGCAACCTAAATTCGTTCTATGAAATTACTTCATCAGAAAGTTTTTAGGTCATACTTTTCAAAAAACATTACAATAATTCCCAAACTTTCGCTTTCAGATTTTGAGAGCAGGCCATTTGGCCCACCAGCTACTTAATTTTGTTCATCACATTTTTTTCTTTAGAAAATTGTTGTACTGGTGGATGAACCTGCACATTTTACACGAGGGCCTGACGAGACTGTGAATAATTAGCAATGTTCATATTATTTAAAGGGAGAAATTTAATTTCAAGGGGTACTTTTATTTGTTGTCATTATTTTCTTATAGAAACAAGAAAGTGGAGGATGTTCTTCTACCAGACCCCCCACCCCTAATTCCCCTGAGACAGTCAGAGGCGGAAGGGTACCTCTCTGCGGGCAAAAACTCAAAAATTCCTGTGACAAGTGCAAAACTTGCACTGGTAAATTAAGTTTCTATTAAAAGTTGCTGCAAGTCGGGAAACACCCTTCAATTTCTAAGAAATTTGCTTCATTTTCAGAACAATTTCTGCATTTTTTCTTCAATTTCCGGAAATTTTGGTCATTTTCAGCAAACTCTGGCCCGTTTTCGGAAAATTCTGGCCAGTTTTGGGGACTTTTTGACCAGTTTTTGAAAAATTTGGCCAGTTTTTAAAACTTTCTGGCCAGTTTTCGAAAAATTTTGGCTTATTGCAATTTAAGGGAAATTTTGCCAATTTTGGGGAAATTACCAAAATATATCAATTTCACCAACCGAGCCACATATAACTGGGAAGGTGAAATCCGCTCAAGGGGCTGTTTTTCCCCTGCCCTCGCTTCCTATACCTCTGCCCCAACAAATAGGTGGCGCCGCTTCTGCCACTAATTGGCCTACCAGGGAAGTCTGGGGAAATTCTGTAAAGAAAAAACTAATCATCTGATTGTTGAGATACATCATAGTCATACCAAGATTCAGAATTTTGTTTCAATGGAGAATAATTAGTTCCATGCTACCTAATTGTTGGCTGCGTTAAGTTTGCATTAGAAAGTGATATATTGCTTAACATACAGGGAAGTATGAATATTCATTATAATGACGTTTAAATATTTGAGCTTATATTTGTGTAGTTTTGCCTACTGCTTAGCCAGTGAGCAAAGTTTATTGTACGAGAAGAAAGTTTCTGTCTAGAACAATACAATCTGTTGCAAAATGGAAATTCCCGGCAGCCGGGTATGTGGTCTTAATTACAACAAGGCCTGGGCCATTTCCGATTCTACCGTAGCATTAACGTTAGTTGTAATTAACATAACATTACATAACAAGATGACGGGCTAAGAAGGGTGAATCACCCCATAAAAAGCCCAAACTTAGAACACCACCACTACAAAAACAAAAACAAAAAATCAAAGACACCCAGAGTTAAGTAAAGAACTTATCAATGTTGACTTCAAGAACAGAATTGGAGCTAACCATCCACTCAGGCAAACCATTCCACCCATTAACAACTCTTTGCGAAAAGCTAAATTGCCGAATATCTAACCGTGAGAACTCTTTGGTCAACTTCAAACCGTTACCACGTATCACATGAGGATTAGCTGAAACATGCAAGAAATCACAGGAAGTAAAAGCATCACTACCAGACAGAAATTCAAAAACCTGTATCATACCGCCACGTACTCTTCTCAACTCAAGCATGGTCAAACCAAGAATTCGCAACCTAGATTCATAAGAGAGATTCCGTACTACGGGAATAAGTCTAGTGGCTCTTCGCTGAACCTGCATCAAAATGAACTTATCCTTCTCATAAAAGAGACACCAAGCCTGATAGCATACTCATGGTGAGGCCTGACTAGCTGCTTATACAAATTAAGAACAACCTCTCTACCAATAAAACATACATTTCTTCTAATCAAACCAAGCATCTTATTTGCCCTTGCAGCTTCTAAAGCACACTGTTTACAATGCTTCAGATTACTAGTAATGACAACACCTAGATCCCTTTCTTGATCAACACAACCAAGATTTGAACCATTCATGCAGTAATTAAAAACCAAATTGCTCTTACCAAAATTAATAACTTTGCATTTATTAACAGTGAATAACATCTGCCACGTTTGGGACCAAGAAACTAACTTATTGCAATAGTTAAGAATCCTTAGCATCATCAACAATTCTGTACAGCGTAGTGTCATTAGCAAATGTACGAACTTGCTGTAACTAACAAGTTAATTGACAGGTCACAAAATCTTGTTTTTAATGGTAAAGCATATCCATGTAAGAAGGTTACAAGTGGTGTTCCTCAGGGTTCTGTATTGGGTCCGCTTCTTTTCTTAATCTTCATTAATTATATTGATATCTCCCTTGGCTCCAGCATTTGTACGAACACATACATCCTTGGTTACAGCAGGTTTAACATCAATCATGTTGTTGTTGTAACATTACCTACTTAAAATAAACTTTAGGCCTATGATAGCTGACTGTTGTTTTGATTTTTTGAATACATGGTTGAATTAGCTGTTACCTACTCGTGCATTAATTGCCATGCCACTTTCTTCATAATGATTTAGGATTTTCCCATTTGTTCCCCCAAATGAATTGCTGCGAAAATTTTGTCATTTTAGGCTTACTTGTTCCAAAATACACCTTGGTCGCGGTCGGAGTCAACGTAACCGCGGGATATTTTTTTATGAATACTTTGAGTCGCCTCAGCCAGTCAGCAAAAAAAATGGTACTTATATATGTTCGAAACCATTATCTAATACACAACATATTCAAAGAAGAAAAAAACTATGTCCAGTATTTGTTGAAAAATGTCAAAAAGTATGTTTTTCTCCCATTAACTGCAATTATAACTGGCGGTTTGTTTTCCTTTTTGACAAAAGTTTGAGATCGCCAAAAAAGCATTGCTACGTTGTCGTGCTCCACACCATTTCAGGATATCCGACCACGAGCGCGAAAAGGACGTATACAACATCGTGCCGTAAACGCAATTATGGATATTCATAACCATAAATACTCCATGAAGTTTGAATATTCAACACCTGAATATGCTGGACAATTTATGATTTTCCGTTTCCATTTTTGAGTCGTCACACCGTCAGCGCACAGCAGCTCGTCTGCCAGTTTCTCTATCCTGTCTCTTTGTCAAAATCAGGGATTTTGCTATGCCTTACAAGTTATAAATGTTCATGTAGGCCTGAGTAAGATCTGCAACAACTTCAACTTATTGGAGAATTAACTTTTTCTTTTGATCTGGACTCTCTTGTGAAATGGCCACACCTCTGGCAAATGTCTTTCAATGTGCCCAAGTGTCATACCTTAACGTTAAAGATACACAGGAAGATAACTCCTAAATTATAACTAGGCCTACCTCTGGACTGGTACAGTACTCAATGGACAACACCAGTCACAGAGACAGATCATCACCATCCTTATCTTAGTGTACAGAGACAGGAACATGTAATGGTCACATCACATTACCAACAAAGCATTTAGCACCCAGGATCTCCTGAAAAGGAACTTGTCAAGCTTTCCATTACAGGGTTGGGGTCAATTATATAATTCAATTACAATTACAATTATTTTCTCTGAATTACAATTACAACTTCCTGGAAATTTTCAATTATAATTACAACTTCTTGAAAATTTTCAATTACATTTACAACTTCCTGGAAATTTTCAATTACAATTACAACTTCCTGGAAATTTTCAATTACAATTACAACTTCCTGGAAATTTTCAATTACAACTTCCTGAAAACTTTCAATTACAATTGCCCAGAAATTTCCAATTACAGTTACAATATATTTTTTTGAAATTACAATTACACAGCTTTTAAATGATGCGTAGGGCTTGGGCAGTTTAAGATTGATCATCTTCAATGGATGGAGCATATCTCATGATCATGCATGCATAATTGTTCTGCATTTCTAATTAAATAGAAGTGTAAACATATACATGTATGTTTGTCATGCATGCAGATAAAAGGCTCTTTTTGCACACTCTTTTGTTCTGTTCCTTTTTAAAGAAAAAAAAAAAAAACCTGAGTACCTACATAAAGAAAGTTTCATGAGAGAAATTTGAGGATGACTTATTCCATTTTGTTCTTTTACTGGCACATTTGACTCTGACTGTCGCGGTGCCGTTAAACATCAACAAACCAAACAAAACCTTGTTCTTTTATTATAATCTGGAAAACAAGTTCATATACATTAAATGAATAGACACAAGAAAAACAAAATAGTGTACGTTTGTAAAGCATACACGAAATTTAGAAAAGTCTTACTCATTAGATCAATAGGCTTACCAGTTGGTAATGAGGAGCAAAAGTAACCTTTCCAACACTTGCTAAATGTAAATAAATATGATATGCTGTATCATCTTGCAGTTTCAAATGCAGACACCAACCATGTTAAAAACATGGAAATTGAACAACTACAGTATCAAGCTGCAATGCATCATCTGAGTTTAGCAACATTTCCAGCATGTCTAAGAAAATTAATTCTCCTACAAATATTTCTTTTCAGACTGACAGAAAAAGAAAGCGTATAAAAGAAAAAGCTAATTTGTTTCAACAAAACTTTAATAGAAGAGACTTAAATGGTAGCGTAATTAGGAAATTCCATATCAAACAGAAAACTTCGTGTAAATTCTATCCTCTCCATTCACACAATTTTCCCGATATGCAAAACTAGTTGTCTCATTCACAGATAACAAGGGATTTGCTGCCGAAAGTTTTCAATACTATTTTCACATTTTGTGCAGTGAGGTCAACAGCACAATTTAATACCGCTCTTTACACTGAACACCAACGTTTTAAAATTTGAACGATTTTTGCCAATTTCTGTCCTATTTTTGTGTTTCAAATGTGCACAAATATTTCTAATGTTGAGGGAACCCCAACATACAATGCTCCGTTAACAAAAACAATATTTTAACGTGCACACTAGGCCTAGGGCCTACAATTACATGCATTGAACTTAGTGTTATAAACGTACGGGGGGCCAAGTTTTAACTTTAAATCTTACCTGGTTATCGCGTATTCCTTAATTGCGACAGTCTGAGTGGACTCCAGATCGGATCCTCTTGGAGTATGACAAGAACAACAAAAATCCCCATAACAGAAGAATTATCCAGGCAGAGCAGTTGGAACTGACGCAAATTGGGATACTTTATGTGTGCATACAACATATGTAGCTTAAAATTAACACATTTAACATAATGTGTATACGTACGTGCGTACATGTAATGTACTTTACTATTGTGCACGTGCGTATAAGCCTATGAATGTAATACGCGCGCGTATTGTTGTTGTTTACAATTTCCCCTGCAGCTGATTGGTTGGTTAGTAAAAGGAAAATTCCCCGACATTTTATTGGTTAAAGTACCCTGACGTGCCACGTTCGGCTAAACACGGTTTGAAAAGGTCTATAGATCTTTCAAACCGAGTTTAGCCGAACGTGATTTCTTCAGTACTTCGACCAATCAAATGCTGGTAAACTTTTCCTTTGTTTTCCAACCAATCAGGTGCAGGTTTGAGAGAAAAATTGTAAGCAGCAATACGCGCGCGTATTTCTTTCATGTATAACGCACGTATGATATGTGCGCTTTAAAACATTTTTTCATACGCTTGGTCCCATACCGTGCGTGAATTATGCGCACGGCCAAGATTCCTCCAGTATTTTATTAGTCAATAAGATTTCTCGAGTACACGATTAGTACATTATGGACAAGTGAATCTCGGCCATGTGACATTATTTAAATTAGTTATCCGAAAATTGCCGATTCAGATTTGGAAAGGTTTATACCTCAGTGCGTGATACTTTTTGGTTCGTCCTCCACCCATGTTAGTTCTAAGAGAGAGCAGCAGATATTTTGGTACATTGAAAATTGGACAATAAAAAATAGGCAAATTGCAAATTTGAACCTAAAAAATAAAAATTGAAATTCTTTATACTACAAGAATAATTATATTTATCTTTATTTTAATCGTAACTTGTCTTTTTAATCAAGATTAACGTTCATTTTATTTCTAACAAAAACACAAAAACAACGATTTCTTATTACAGTACATGCAGGATGACAACACTTTAGCGCAGCGTTAGATTGTAGACAAGACAGGCTTGTTGCATGTTCATCGTACTCAAGGGCGTAGGAAGCGGAGGGGGCTGAAGGGGGAAGGGCGGCTTTAGCCCTCCAGTCAAAATTTAGGGGGGAAAAACTATGCTTTAGCCCCCCCCCCCCCTCGACTTCTCATATACGAAAAAACCCTTATGAGGCTTATTCATACCCACTTTGAATAATATAACTTTATAGGATATTGTCATATGTTCTAATTTCTTCGATTATGTTGATAGAAAAAGGTAATGTAATTTTGATGGAGACTTGATTACTTCTTAGCACCCTAATAATCATTTTGAGCTGATCGAAGCTGTATTAAAAATAACATTTGCGTGCTACCGCAGACTCTGAGTGCGGGCAGCCTAAACAAAAATTCCCAGGAGTGTTTAGGGCAATTTGCGTGAAGGATTTTCAACTGATATCAATGCAAATTGTCATAAACACTACTGGGAAAAGAAAAAGAAGAAAAATACGCGTGCGGGCATCTGTGACACCTAATGTGTTTGTACCGTTGGACGTACAGAACAAATTATACGTACCATTGTACGTGCACGCATGTCTACTTCCGGAAAGTCTGTTAGAGTTCAAAAAGAAGATAACAAGAATGTTACTTGTTCAATCTTCTTTGGAGAAAAATGCCCAAAGCGCCACACATGCCCAAGAAACCATGCCAAAAACGAGGCTTCAGGGTGGGGATGGGGGTCGAACTCCCTTGAAGAAATAAAATTTCAGCCCCCTCCAAAAAAAAACTTTTCCTACGCCACTGATCGTACTTACTAACTTTAGGCTTAAGTATATTTAAAGAAAAATACTACGCTAACAACTTTTCTGATAAGGGATAAATGATCAAAACTAGTAGATATCTTGAACAATTTCAGTAGACCTTACATAATGTGCTATCTTAATTGTGCCATTTGTTGTTAAACAGTCTGAAGCTAACACAATACGTAGGCCTACGCCGTTAACCAGGCTTAACTGACCGACGTAAACGCTGACAAATGTGGGCAATAATTTCAGTTGTATTTAGGAACGAGAATAAGTTGCTTATCAATTCCTATTTTATTCAGACATGGTATGTAGCAATTGATTGCTTTCAAAAAGCGTCGCCGGGGTAATCATTGGCCCATTGTGTTGGTTATTCAGGCTACAGTTGTGTAACGTTAGTGTACTCCGGCCTGGGCTAGCTACATTGTGTGAAACCATTTGCAGTTTGGTAGCTTACGTTAGGTATTGATGTGAAAAAGCTTCAAGCCTTCAAAATTCTCATTGATGTGTTAATTAAAATTTTTAACAACATTCTCATTTCAAGCTTATGATATTACCTTTTCTTTCGTTGCAATTTGTTGTTTACGTTTGATGTTTTGTTATTGAAGGATCATCTCCTTTTTCCACAGACTCGAGAAAGATGGTTTTCAAATCATTTATACATCTTATGGTACAGTGGGGTGGGGTTAGTTATTAGTCACATACTTACTTTACACGCGCGTTTACTATGATACATTTGTTATGTGTACATTAACAACATTCACTGAATTAGAATATATTGTACAGTTGGGCCTATGTGTATTAATAAACGTCAGCAGTCATTAAAAAAAAAAAAAAACGTCAGCTAATTAAAAACAGAAAATAGTAAATGTCTGTCTTGATAAAAAGGGCTATGCTTGAAATGCAGCATTACAATTGTTAGCTAGGGTCGGGTGGGCATGAAACCAATATAGGTCTAAATAGTTTTATAGTTGAAATGTGCCTATCAAAAAGACCCATCAAACAAAGTTAAAACAGGCTGACCAACTGGCAGATAGGTGTGTATAAAACAAAGTAAAGTAAATTAATTAATTGCCAACTTGTTAGATAGGTAAAGAGATAGATAGAGAGAAATTGCTCACTGATTGCTTTATTTCCATTGTAATATATGTTTACAGTTTCATTGACATTTTTCTGTTCAACCTTATTTACCAACAATTGCAAGCCCTAAATTCATAAAGTTTAACTTTGAAAATAAAAACTCTTTGGATTAGGCTTATATTGCAGCCTAATTACTTCCAGCCCATGAGTGCATTTTTTTTTTAATTTTATGTGTATTACATATTTAACTTGCTTTCAATTTGTTTGCAAAAGTTTCTCAAGCTTTCAAGTTGGGAAAATACACAAAAAAAACTCCACTTGAAAATTTTGCAGCATGCAATTTCTCTTCTCTTCTCATTAATAGGCAATCTTTAGTTTTGCTCTCATTTGTTTTGGCTTTGGTATACAATAAACAAATTATTACAGTGCAATAGTATTCTAATTTTTATGTTGTATGATTGTTAATAATCATTGACTACTACAGAGTAAGAATATTTTTGCAATGTAGAATAATTTTGTACCAGATATTAGTGAGCTGAATACCTGTATATCATTTTTATACACAATAGCCTCCAAAATGTTTTCTGACTCCAGGCACATGCATATATAATTTTTGTTGGGCAGTGGAATGTACTGTTAACAGGTTATGAGGAAATGAAATAGTAATTTTAGTGTACTTTTTCATATAAATTTTTCTGCATAATTATAAAGAGACACAAACTTCTAGACTGAATATTCAACATCAAAATCAGGCTTTTGTTTGCACTAAACAGTCATAAAAATCACACTTTAACATGTTTTTACAAGGTTTAGCTCAGTTGACTTGAGGCCACACTTGCCAACCATGAGGGTCTATTTTTGATGATTCTTGTTTCTTTCTTAAAAACTCATATTGTGAAATAATAACATACTGTAGTCTGGTAGTTTATCTATACCTACATCAATATCATTTTCACAAAGTTTGCTGATTTCAGCTAAAGCTGTAGTGATGATAAGTGGAGGACTTACGGCAGTGTGGTCATCCACAGAAAATGTCTCACAAGGAAACTGCCCGGAATGTTTGTAAAGTTGATTGTCAGTTGTTTATATTAAATTTCTACAGGTGACTATTGCAGTAAATCTAAATCAAAGCTTTGTTTGAGTCCATTAATATATATTTCCTGTAGTAATTAAATTTTCTACTTCCTTTACCCTACACACAATTGAATTATTTAATGCTTTCCCCTTCAACACCAGACAGCTTCCTAGGTTTGAGTCTATAGGCACGGCAAAGTTACCCAATTCATTGGGTTAAACATGATAAACTGATAATAAGAGTTAATAGCTTTTTCTGACAAAATGAACCCAACTGTAACAATAATAGCATGCCTGTATCATAGAGCTAGTGTGTAGCCTACATGGCTATTTGCCTTCACCTTATGTTTGGCGTAAATAATATAAATTTCACAAATAGGCCTATGGGTTTTCCAGTATTCCTCATGAATTTTTAAAGAGTTTTGTTTAAAATTCAAGCAGTATACACAACAAACAACCAGGTGAATTAGGTTAGGTCTGGGCAGCTAATCTGAAGCAAGTCATAGCATAAATTCTTGTTAGTCAAGTCTTGCAAGTGTTGGCTCAACGCACGGTTAGGTTTGAATTTGAAAGATTGACTTGGTATTTCTCCAGTCCTTTTTATTACCCGGATATCCCGACCCTAAACTAGGCTTCAATAAGTAGGCCTAGATCCACCTGAGTTAATATTACATTGCAAATCTCAAGCAGTCTATGGACCGCAGATGACCGACTACGTACACATTTGGCTAGCCTAGCCTTTATTAAACGGGCAACAGCAATAATCATCAAAACGGGGGCGTAATGTACCTAGGCCCATCGATAACGTTAAACTATTATTAATTAATAGGCCTACAGTGTTGGCCGACCTTCACCAACTAGGCCAGGGCCTAGATGTAATTCATAACGGCATCGATAAGGCTGGGGAGTAATTCCTTAAAAATGCTTTTAGGTTGAACGTTTTAAACTGTCATGTTCAGACAAGTACAAATCAATGAGTAATAAACGCATCGCCATGATATACGGTATACGGTACCGTACCGGTATCGCGAAAAGTACCTGCATGCATTGTGTGAATGGCATATGGTTTTTATTTTTTATATATTTTTTTCGCGCTAGATCCATGGATGACGTCAAAATCAAAGTTGTTATATTAATGCCATATGAAAATATTAGTTAAATGAATTAAAAGTAGACAAAAAGTAACGATAAAATTAAATCCGTAATAACAAAATCTTAAATTAATAATTTGCGTAGAGTACTTAATTTACACATTTCTTTGTTATTTTTCAAATGCTTGACTCTCTACTGCCCTAACTTTGAAACCAACATGAGTTTTGTAGGCTGTACATGGGTTTTTAATTGTAAAGAAAGTCTGTAGGCGCGTATTCGGCTAGTGTGCCAGTGTGGATGTCTCACCCAGTCATTAAACTAAGTCAGTTTCGTTCGTGATCGGGAGGTTTTGCAAGCTGGTTGGAAAAAGAAGAAGTTGCGGCGTTGTTAT
This sequence comes from Chiridota heheva, assembly GCA_020152595.1. Classification (NCBI taxonomy): domain Eukaryota; kingdom Metazoa; phylum Echinodermata; class Holothuroidea; order Apodida; family Chiridotidae; genus Chiridota; species Chiridota heheva. The sequence goes on along the minus strand of JAIGNY010002731.1, from coordinate 839,217 downwards.
AAACACAGTGAGTGTACTGCGGAGCTTGCTAGGTATAAGGGTCATGAAAAGTTCTAAGGGTTTGATAAGAGATACTATATAATTAGTGCTTTTTGAAAAACGTTTTTCCAAAGAGGTTATGAACTGACATATGCTCAATCAGGGACTGTGATAGCTAGGATGAGACTTCTTATGGAGCTTATGGGATGTGATGTCAGACATAGGGTGGGATGCCATATGGGACATGGGGTGGGATGACATGTGGGACATGGAGTAGGATGCCATGTGGGACATGGGGTAGGATGCTATGTCGAACAGGGTGGAATGCCACGTAGGATATGTGGTGGAATGCCATGCAGGACATAGAGTGGATTGCCATGGGATGGAATGTCATGTGGGACATGGGATGTCATGTGGGACATGGCGTCCCACCTCATTTCAACAAGTCATTTGTATATGTTATTTTATGAACTGGCACTTTCATACATAGGATGCTTAATCAGGGACTGTGATAACTAGGATGAGACTTCTTATGGAGCCTATGGGATGTCATGTGGGACATGGGGTTGGATGCCATGTGGGACATGGATTTGGATGCCATGTGGGACATGGATTGGGATACCATGTGGGACATGGTGTGGAATGCCATGTGGAACGGTAGGATGCCATGTGGGACATGGTGGGATGCCACGAGTAACACAGAGTGTGACATAGCTTGGGATGCCATGTGTGACATAAGGTAGGATGCCATGTGTGACGTAAGGTAGGATGCCATGTGTGACATAGGGTAGGAGACTGTGGGACATAGGGTAGGAGGCCATGGGAACATATGGGATGTGATGCACAACTTGACAACAATCAGGCAGTTATGCTGGTACTCCTAGATCTCGGTGCTGCTTTTGATTCCATCAATGTTGATTTCTTGACACCCTTGACAAACAATTTTTCATAAGGGGCCTTGTTTTGGATTGGGTAAAATCATACTTAACTGACAGGTTTCAAAGAGTTAAGGTTGGCAATTTTTCTTCTTTCTCAGTGCCCCTCAAATATGAGTGTCCCACAGGGGTCTGTTTTGGGACCAATTTTATTTACAATATTCATTGCTCCTTTGTCTGATCTTAGCGAAAGTCATAATGTCATGTACCATCAGTTTGCTGATGATGTACAACTTTATATACCATTTGATCCCTCCTTCACTGGAGATGGTGACCGTGCCAAACTTCAACTCTCCAGTTGCATATCTGATATTCGTACCTGGATGTTGACAAGTAGTCTGAAGCTCAATGATGATGAAACTAAATTTATCATGTTCTCATCCACTACTGCATAAATATGGATTGCATAATATCTCACTGCAAGTTGACACGGTTGCAGTCCCTGGATCTGACTATATCAGGAACCTTGGGGCCTATTTTGATAACAGTTTATCAATGTCTAAACATGTGAATCAGGTGTGCAGCAGTACCAACTTTCACTTGTGGCAGCTGCGTAAAATAAGGCATTATCTTACTCATGATGCATGTAAGTGTGCTGTTCAATCACTGGTGATCAGCAGAATTGATTATGCTTCTGGTTTACTGAGTGGTTTGTCAGATGGCCTGTTGAACAAACTTCGACTTGTTCAGAATACTGCTGCAAGACTGATCTCTGGCATAGGTATAAGATCTCATATTACTCCTATAATTTCCCATTTGCATTGGCTCAAAGTACAGTCACGAATCAGGTTTAGACTTTATGTTCATTTCTTCAAAATTCTCCATGGTCTTGCACCAATTTATCTGTCTGAATTAATTCATCTGTATGTCCCAGATCCCAGACTTAGGTCTGCCTCTAATGGCCCACTGATTAGGAGACAGTATGGCAGCAAACAAGTTAGTCGTTACAACTTTGCTGTCACTGGATCATCTTTCTGGAATGAGCTGCCTGTCCACATCAGATCTGCAAGTGACATCAATTTCAAGAAGCAATTGAAAACACACCTCTTTACCCAATAATGTAAAGCGCTTAGTTTTGTTCTCAATATAAGCGCTATATAAGCATCTACATGATAATAATAATAATAATGCCATGTGGGACATTAAGTAGGATGTCATTGGGACATTAGGAGGGATACCATGTGGAACATATGGTGGGATGCTATGTGGAACATCAGGTGGGAAGCCACTGATGCGGGACACAGGGAGAGATGCCATGTGGGACATAGGGAGGGATGTCATGTGGTACATGGTTGGATTAATGTGGGACATACATGTAGGATGGGATCCATGTGGGTCATAGCGTGGGATGCCGTGTGGGACATATGGTGGAATGCCATGTGGGACATATAGTGGAATGCCATGTGAGACACTGTATGGTGGTTTGCCATGTGGGAGATATGGTGGAATGCCATGTGGGACAAGGCATGGGATGTCATGTGGGACATGAGGTGGGATGTCATTTGGTACATGGGATGTGGGACATAGTGTGGAATGCCAAGTGGGTCATAGGATGGGATGCCCTGTGGGACATATGATGGAATGCCACGTGGGACATGGGATGTCATGTGGGATGCCATGTGGGACATGGCGTGGAATGCCATGTGGAAGATATGGTGGAATGCCATGTGGGACATGGGATGGGATGCCATATGGGACATGGGGTGAGATGCCATGTGGTACATGGGATGCCATGTGGGATTTAGTGTGAGATGCCATTTTTATAATTGGCCGGGTCATATAGTATGGGTGTCAATTTGCATGGGCATGCGAACCATGATGGTATTTACCGTTCTAGTTAAAAAGGGTGACCACAGTTTGCCTTGTAACTTAAGTATGGGCCAGTGAGGAGTATATTGTTAAGGATGTTGTACTAGATCATTTACTGGTCAATGGTTTGTTGAATTTGACCCAATATGGGTTCTTACCTAAGAGGTCTTGTGTTTCTAATTTATTGGAGTTTCTTGATGATATTACTAAACTAGTCGATTCTGGTCATAATGTGGATGTTATCTATTTGGATTTCCAAAAAGCATTTGATAAGATTCCATTGGACAGGCTCATGATGAAAACAAGGGCGCTTGTTGTGGAGGGAAAGTGTGCCAGTTGGATATATTCTTGGTTAGTTGACAGGTCACAAAGAGTTCTTGTTAAAGGTAAAGTATCTCCATGGAAGAAGGTTACAAGTGGTGTTCCTCAGGGTTCTGTATTGGGTCCGCTTCTTTTTTTAATCTTCATTAATGTATTGATGTTTCTCTTGGCTCCAGAATTTGTAAATTTGCTGATGACATTAAGCTGTACAGGATTGTTGATAATACTAGGGTTTCTTCACTTTTGCAAACTGATCTGGATAAGTTAGTTTCTTGGTCCCAAACATGGCAGATGCCATTCAATGTTGATAAATGCACACTTATTCATTTTGATCAGAGCAATTTGGCTTTTGATTACTGCATGAGTCGTTCAAAGCTTGGTTGTGTTGATCAAGAAAGGGATCTACTGTAGGTGTTGTCATTACTAGCAGTCTGAAGCCTCCTAAACAGTGTGCTTTAGCAGCTGCAATGGCAAATAGGATGCTTGGTTTGATTAAAAGAAATTATTGTTTTCTTAGGGAGGTTGTTCTTAATTTGTACAAGCAGTTAGTCAGGCCTCACTTTGAGTATGCTATTTAGGCTTGGAGTCCCTTTTATGAGAAGGATAAGTTTATTTTGGAGCAGGTTAAGCGAAGAGCCACTAGACTTATTCCTGAAAGTTAGGGATCTCTCTTATGAGAATCTAGGTTGCGAATTCTTGGTTTGACCACGCTTAAGTTGAGAAGAGTATGTGTTGATATGATTCAGGTTTTTAAATCACTATCTGGTAGTGATGCTTTAACTCAAAGGTTATTTCTTGCATGTTTCAGCTAATCCTCATGTGACATGTTGTAACAGTTTGAAGTTGACCAAAGAGTTCTCACGGATAGATATATGGTATTAGCTTTTCGTAAAGAGGTGTTAATGAGTGGAATGGTTTGCCTGAGTGGGTACTTAGCTCCAATTCTGTTCACAATTTTAAAGTCAACATTGATCCATTCTTTACTAACTCTGAACGTCTTCGAATTTTTTTCCTTGTAGCGGTGGTGTTTAATAGTTTGGGCTTTTTAAGTTTTTATCAGCCTGTAATCTTGTTATGTTATGACTTAAAAAAAAGTATCACGAAGTATTCACTTGGTCGGTGCACATCACATCCAGGAGATGACGGCTTTTTTTTGGAGCGAAAACAAACCTTTGCGCGATACACATGGTAAAGTCCGTATGCGTTTACGGTGTGCGGTACGTATGGCATGTAAACAAACACAGCTGATCGCTTTGTTTTCACTCCAATGCGGGGTGAAAGCGCGAGGTTGCTATGTGGTCTGATGACCTTAGGTCACATTTCCAACCAAGTGAATAGGGCGAATGACGTCACGCTCTTTGCCTTAAGTCACACATGATAAACAAAATGCTACGTACATCGTTGGAGTTGACTTTAAATAGTTGGGAATTTGTATGTACCACTACCAGTTGTGCGAATGTCAGCTCCGAGGTCCACACTGTAGTCCCTCTCAACGGTTGACATTAGGCCTAGGATAGCCATATGAGAATTATTATAGGCCACAGTACGATTTGTGGGTTGCTTCTCTGATGGGAGGCAGGTAGCTCAGTCGGTAGAGCGTACGAGTGATATGGAAGTTCCAGGTTCAAGTCCAACTGCGATTTAGCCTAGGATTTTTCCACAGATATGCAGAACAAAATTATAGGGCTCGACACAACTGCAGAATACCACGCGTATTTAAATGTTACTCTGTAGCAGGGCTACGCACTGATGACCTTGTAGACTACCAAAAACATTTTCCAACTTCAATTAAAACCTTCACCACGTAGCATGTAGCCCTATCCAACGGCGCACACTTAAATCATTCATAATTTTTTAGATAATATTACTTTGTATGTATTATCATTATTTTTTCCTCAGACAACTGAAACATATTAGGTACCCCTGTTAACAATTAACATGTAATAGCCCCAATATCAATATTGCGAACTTTGTCCATGCAATGGATGGAGAGCTCGTCACTCAAACTTTACACAGAGAAAATAATCAAGTAAATGCTAAGGTAAAATTTAACTAATATCACCATAAAAGTAAGTTTTGAAGACAAGGATGGGCTTCGAACATAAAGAATAAGTATTGTCGGCAGAAGAAGGGGTACAATAGTTTCTTTTTCATAATTAATCGTAGAACAAAGATTTTGCCTGTTTTAACACAGTGTAGCGATCCCTTAAAACAGCCCAGTAAGGTTCTGTTGGGCATTGGAGTACCCTCGTATGGCCAGTCATCAGTCAGTCAGTAAACGGCAGCAATCATTAACACTGCGGGCATCGGTACGACAGTAAGCCTACTACAGGAGAACTAGTAGGCCCTATTAGCCTACTGTTACAGAATGAAGGCGTATAAGATATTACATCATTCTCCCTCATGTATTACATATCATAGCCTAGTACTGTACTATAGGCCTCAGCTCAGTTTCTACATAAAAGGATCACTTCTTACTATACTGTAATTTTACCATCATAGTTCACAACATATGCATATATTAGTGTTATGCTGCATAGGAAAATCCTAGAATTTTGTTAAATTTGTATTCTTAGGCCTAAAAAATGTATATGTTTGCCCACCTCCACCACCCCTAAGTCTCCAAAAAATAGGGGCAGCTTTTTTCTTAAACGCTTGTTTTGTTTTAAGTTTCAAAAATTCCCACCGCCCACAAGAGCTTGAGAATACAAAGTTGTCCTCAGTCCTGCCTGTTTGTACGAGTGTGTCAGGCAAGAGAAAGAAAATCCCAATCACACAAAAAGCATAACTGAGATATAAAAACTGAGCAAAATAAACGAAACCAACAGTCGAAAATGAAGTGAAGTGTTTTAATTCTGTTTTATACATGTTCTCGATACTTAATCATGAGGGAGCCAAAATACAACACTTTTTTTAGGTTTTAGTTTTAGGCCTCATTTTGAAAACTCGCATCCCTAGCCATGAAACTCTTACAAATTGAAAGGTAAATCCTTAGCAACACATTGGCAGCAAAAAAAAGCAGGCATAGTAGCCACCTTTTCACATAGATACATGAAGCGCTGTTTGGAATAATAAGTGATGAAGCACATTTTTGCTTTGGAAGAAAATGGTATAATGCCTCAAATGGCAAATATTGTAACAATGCTGACACTAGCCCAAATCTAACCTTGCCAGAAGTTTGCTGATAAGTCTGACCTAATATATATTACTGTATTCGACGTAATAAATGCCCATGCTCTAATAAGAGCCCACCCAACATTTTTTGGGACTGATAACATATATTAACAATACATAATAAATGATGTTTACATGTCTTTAATATGTTTCATCATAAATGGTTTTTTGGGGGCTGACCATCAAAATGGTTTTGTGGTGGTTATTGTAGGATTAGAACAAGTTTCTGTTATATGTGCTAATGCAATTCACTTATTAGAAAGAAAATTTGGCAGTAAAAGTGGCACATTTTTAAATTCATAAGCCCTCTGGGTGCTTATTTTTGACAGTTGGATGTTGGGGGGAGGGGTGGGTTACCCCCGACATGGTGTCATAATTTAAAAATTATGTTCATCCAATGGCATTGTAAAAAATGAACCACATCTATGCCTCTATGAATGTTTTGTGATACTAAATCCAAGTTGGGAGTATTTTGCCTTAAAAGTACTTTTCTCTGGTATTCATTTTACACTTTCGTTTTTCTTTTCTTTCATTGATGGTCATCATTGTAGTACAATTGTATGTATGCACATTGTTATAGGGCAGTAAAAAGATTTCTACCATTTTGACATGTGTGAACCAAATTAGTCCTGGGACATTTAAGGTTGTGAGCATTATGTCATTGAGGCGTTGTCTGGTACTTGAACCTCATTTGAAGGCACGATTATGAAACCTTTTTCTTTCAATACAGTAGTTACCCTTATATGCAGAAAACTGAAAGTACCAATTTTAATCAAGACTTTTCCTGATTTCCTGTTCAAAGTTACATAATTTCAGCAAAATGTGAAATAATTTGGAACAATAATTTATCAAATGACTTACTTAGATTGGAACAATTGAGTTTCATTTTGTATATTTTTTGCCAAATATTACAAGCATTTCCTCATACTGTATGTTTCACATTAATTAATGATTGCTGACCAGTGACTGCTGCAAGGTAGATGGATGCTGGAACATGCCCCATCATTATTGGCACCCACTTAATGAGCAGAAACCCATTACCTACTCATGTTAGCTGAAATGATCAATCTGTCATTTTGCAAAAACATGTGATGAGGAGAGAAGGCCTGAAGGGGTATCAAGCCCTGTCAAATCTAGGTTCATTTTCCAGTGAAGCTAGTTAGTGTTGTGTAAAGTACTTCACTAGTTCACCATGTGCTTATACTAGGCATACATTTTCTTCACCTAATATGTTTTATGATTGCAGTAGTAACAAGTGGAATACAAATTGCCATCCCTGTTTCTCAGGATAGGAGTCTTTTTTTTCCTTTCTTTCCCCATCACCATTTTCCATCACCATGATAGGATAGAGTCAATGCAAACTGACAACTTAAGGTTTGATTACAAAAATCTCTGTCTTCTTTCAGGTTGGAAATAAAACATTTGCATCAATACGAAACTTGGATAGCAAAGTTGATTATTATTTCCGGGTGAGCTACAGGTTACCAGGGCATAATGGAGTCATGTTGGAAGGACCGTTATCTGAGGTTGCTCTCCACAGGACTGGCACTCCAGGTACTATAAGCAGAATTATGTTTCATTTATTGTGATTCAAGTAGTCTGTTTTTTTCAGTTTCATAGTAATTTATCCACTGTTTAACATTTTGACATGTATTACAGAATATGGGATAATTCATGTTTGATTCAGGTCAATGCCATCGATTGACATTATTTCCTCTATTAAAAAAGAAAAGCATACATGTTGAGGAATTCAAAATTGATATAACTGTAGGGTCAATCTATAAAATCCCAGCAAAATGCTATTGTTTGCTTTGTAGTGTTAATTGTGTCATGCATTTTTCAATCACAATATATGCATGCTTCATACTTTAAATCCTACATGGCCAGTGACTTGCATTTATACCCTTAATGTGTAGGAACAAAATGTCAGCTTCTCTTATTGTATTCTATGTCAAACCTAAATTACTTACAGTATAAGGCAGACTTTAAGTCAAGGATATAGGGAGAAGAATGAAAAAATGCTGAAAGAAAATGTGTTTTTTTCTTCTAACGATTTTAGACCTCTTCAATTTTTTTATGTCAAAATCACCTAGCCCTTGTATTTTGTTTCTGTTTTACACAGCACCATTTGGAGGATGTGAGCATGAGGGTGAACACTACGATGAGGGGATGACAATCCTTCAGAGCTGTGACTCGGCTTGTGACTGCTTGCTGGGAACCTGGATCTGTAGACCCAAAGGGTGTCCCCCAGGTCCAGAAACCACTCTCATAAACCCAATACATTGCCATGAGATCGCTCATCCAGATGATCCTGAATGTTGTTCGTACTTGCAGTGTGATGAAGGTCCTCATGATCCAGATAATCCTGGTGAGAAATATCTGTTGCTTACATTTTCAACTCATCTCACCCACTCCCACCTCCTTATTGGCTCCCCCCAACCCCTTTGCAACAATTGCCATTGCACCCTCACAATCCATCACGTTCTCCTTGCTTGCCCCCTGTATAACTATCCCAGAGCTTCCCTCGCTCCCTACAACTCAATTGCTGAGTTGTTTCAGAAAAATCCTCTGGATAAAATTATCTCCTTCCTTCATCATGCCTCCCTCTACGACCATATTTAATTCTCCTCTTCCACCGCCTCTCTACTTTGTTTTGTTTCAACCATGCACCTCCTCTCACGATCACAGCTTTCTGACCTTTTGTCTCTAAATTTCTCTCATTCTCCCCCTGTTTCCATTACTTCCTACCTCTAAAATGATCTGACCTCTCAGGCACAATTTGACCTTAGTTGTTGTGGTGCCGTTAAGCCTTCATCAAACAAACAAACAATTATCAACACTTCTTGGAAAGTCTTAAGAAATTAAATCATAGCTTTTTTATGCATTTTATTTTCAAGAAATTTATTTTATTCATATTTGCATCAATATTAAGTTATCAACTTTAGATGAAATGGATCATGAGAATGTTTATTTATAAATAGTACAATTGTGAAGTAGATATATTTGACTTGGGTGTTTATTGATCATGTTCACCCAGTTTTCATCGAGAGAATACAGCGCTCCATATTTTGATAAAAGAGTGTGAAGTGTTGTTGTATTTATTCACAGATTGGTTGCAAGAAACTAAGACTCCCTATGAAGCTTGTGAAATTTTCTAGATTTGATTATTAAGTGAAGGTCTTAATCCCCAATAAGGACCTCCATGCAACACATATACCCAATTTTAAGAGCTCACTGCCTGACTGCTGGTTCTGGTAATTTGGTTGACAGGTGTGATGTTGTAGCTCTAATTTGTACATTTTTTTTGCAATTTTTTTTTTGTAAGAATGGATGTATGTCAGGTGAATTCATTTGATCTTATTTTGTAAGCTTTTCATAATTAGCTTTGTAAAAACGTCTTAGGCTGACACATTTAAAGAAATGTTTGGCCCCTTATCAGAGCAGTGATGTGTAGGAGATATTTGTAACACATTAGTTAATTACATTATGATCTATAGTTATATTTCTTGCCTGTTTCAGCCAGTTGCACGAGAGAGAATATTGAAGTTGGACGTGTATCTCATGATCATGGTGAGACATACTATTACGGTTGTGAAGAGGTGTGTTTCTGTGATAACGGCCGGGAGTATTGCTCATCAAGGTGTCCTGATCCAGGCTTCATGATTCCAGATCCTGACACGTGTCCTTATCCCTTGTTGAATCCTCCACCAGATGGAGAGTGCTGCCCTCATTGGTCATGTCCGCCACCTCGTAAGTTATTGTCACAATTTGAAAATCTCCCTTTAAGGGCGTTACACACTGAACTCAATGTGGTGTTTTAGATAATCAGACAAGAAGCAAATATTATAAGATGGTTTAAATTTTTGCTTACATACGATAATTTTACAACAGGTTTTCTGATGATGCTGGAAAATTTGCCAGAACTGCTGTTTTGTTTAAACTTTGGAGAAATTTGCTTTAGTGGGGTGCGATTTTCTGTCGCGATGCAAATTTTGCTTTAATGGGCATATAAACACCTCTTGAATCAATTTTCAGTTATCATCTGAAAAGTCGTACAATGAGTATCCATCTATTGAAAGCAAGAGGTCAAAATTATTCTTTCCTTTATTCTTTATTTTATTAAATTTTGTTTAATAAATTGCTTCACACGTCCTATTCAGTGTGTAGCAGCCTCTACCTTGCCCACTTTTGCAACCATTGTGGTTTCTTATAAGTCTTCAATGGATACCAGTGATTACAATTGCCCATTTATTTCTCTTTCTTTGACAACACTGACATCAGGGCTGTAGCATTAGAGTTTTAGCACCAGAGTTGTAGCACCAGAGTTGTTAGTGGTGCGGCGATGGTCTTGATAGTGGTGTGGTGGGGTTCAAGGAGCAGAGGGTGAAGTCCTCGCATTTTCAAAATCCCAGGGCAAAGTGGTGCGGCAAGCGCCACACCAGCTGCACCGACTCAGACGACGGGCCTGACTGACACAAGAACCCCAAAATTGATAAATTAGCTCCAAGTAATTGAAACTTGGTTTTGTTATATATCTGTATACACCAAATTCAATATTTTTAAAAGAGTTACATCCAGACTTAAAAGATCAATATTTTTAAATAATCTTTTTTTCTTCCCATGTACTGTACAATCATTTTCTGAGCTGTTGACATCAGAAGTTACAGTCTTCTCTTACTGTATGTGTAAATTGTCCTGCCTTTAATTACCATTAAATACTTGTGATACTTTGGGCTTTTTGTTTTGTTTTTTCTGAAGAAACAAGAACTTAATAGTGAGCAGAGCACTCTTTGAATTTTTCCAAAAACTTATTTAGTCATTGAAGATCAATATTTCATAACTTTTAGTGTGCAATAAATAGTTTGTATGTAATTAGTGAAAGACAGCCCCATATTGTTATGTAAATCTGTGTATTTAATGACTTTAAGAATATGTTATGTTCTATGTTAATGGAGTGTGCCCTAGTTTCAAATAGGGTTGTCAACCTTGCTTGGCTCACTGTATCTTCATGAGGAAATAACCATCTCAGGAGGAATGGTCCAGCAATCATTCATGGGTTTTGCACAAAGTCCTCCCAAGCATATAATGCATATTTATATTTAGGCTCAGCCAAGGACTAATCTGATTTGCTTCACTGAACAGCATTTATGTGGCTTGAGCCCCAAATGAATGACCTATTGTGTACAGTATAACAATAGCTGGTTGCTAACAAGTGAACTGTAAAAGACTATGAAGATGCTGTCAGTTAAGAAGGTATAGATTACCCTTGTGGTGTGATTGTGAAGAGTCTCTTAGGTTGAATGGTGTGGATTATCCCTGATTTTGAGAAAATCGAGGGTGTCGCGTTGGAGGGGTCTAAGGGCCAAAAATTCTTAATGTCATACAGGGTTCCTGTTTCATTTAACTTGCAAATGATGTTTAAATTTCCAAGTTGTGATGGTGGGTTCCATCCAGCTTTAAAGGGTATAAAGTGATAATCAAAAATATATTTTGCTCTTGAAATTGTTATTGAAACACAAATTTAAACATAGAACACAATTTGCATTTGTATAGTTATATTTATTCACCTGTTTTTTATGAGTTATGCTTATTTCATAAGTTTAAATTTTTTCATTATGTTCTCACTTTAGTATCATTATATTCACTAAATGCAAATTCAAATAAATGTTTACTAAGTAATTATTTAGGTCAGATACCTTAAAAAGTGAATGAAAGTATATTTACCCAAATTTCATTAACAAAATCTGACAAAGCAGGGATAAACCTCCCACTCCATTCCACTTACTTGGCTTTGCATCCAGAACAAAAACAGCCCGACTCCACCTGTACATATTGACATGGAATGAAGTGGTCAGTGAACTATTTATCATTTTGAAATATTTTGCACAGAAGATATTAATACATATACAAACAATATGGCAATCCATGCAGTTCCTGACCTTATCGCCTCTGCCACATATAATTTGTAAAATAATCAAATGTTTTTCTAGGAAACAACATAATATGGATCATTTCATATCAATTCTAACATTTGACCTTTAAATGACCTATGTGCAAGACAATCGTTTTATTGGCTCATTTTCTACATTCCTTTCGTTTATTGTTTTGTATTGTAAATTATTGTATTTTCCTAATTTATTAATTGAACATATTTTATATCGGAAATAAATCAATTAAAAAAATTAGAAAAAAACACTACATCCCGTTCTACCAAACCAGCAAGTAATATTGATTTGACCTTTAGGCGACAGGTTACATCTTTCCCGAGACAAAACTTTCATCATCCTTCATCAACCCACCAAGTAACAACCCAATTGCACTTGCAATATTGCATAACAACCAAACAAATTTTACCATTTTAAATCAATTACTTGACCTTTGACCTTTAAATGACCTGTTCCAATTTGTGTGGTAAATACCCCAACCCACCAAGTACCAACCCAAATACCCAATATCACTTATAGTTATCCCAGGAAACGCAACACAACATTTACAATTTTCAATCAATTATTTGATCACCCTCCAGGATCAATAAAATAGCAACTACATTTTTCCAACGAAATTCAGCACAAAATTTACCATAATTATTTGACCTTTTGACCTTGAAGTGACACGTCACATTATTTCTGATACACAGCTTTACATCATCCTTCATCAACCCAAGTTATAACAACTCAATTACACCTACGATTTTTCCATAACACGCGACCGACCAAAATTTAACATTTTAATTTAACTCTTTGACCTCTAAGCTTTGACCTTCATATGACCTTTCCTATTTCGTAAGGAACACATTTCTACATCACCTTCCAATCAACCCACGAAGTACAAATCCATTATCATTTATGGTTATCCCGGGAAGTGCAACACAAAATTTACCATTTTTGGTTCTAATGCTAATTGCATCAGGAACCTATGCTGGCATGTGTATGTATGTGTGTGTGTGTGAGGGTGTATGTATGTATGTATGTATGTTTGTGTATATTTATGTGTGTGGGTGTATGTGTCTGTGACAGCAAGCTCGTAAGCATGATATCTAAAGAACGATACACCTGATTCATGTCATATGTGGTACACAGATAGCCCATGGTCCATATATGTGCCCTATAGTTTGGTGGTGGTTATGTCATGTATATTAATGAGTAGGCAGGGCTTAATGTAAATATCTTGAAATGCTCATATTTTTACACCATTTGTCTGCTTTGTTTCATATGGGGTGTAATTATGCTGTTAGCTAGTGTGTACATGTTCATGGTACAAAAATGTTAAATTTCATTAAGATGCATAGTGGGCAGGGCTTTAACATGACTTGGTTGAAAAGAGCTTGTAAGCATGGTGTCTCAAGAACAGTAAACTGGATTCGTGTCATTTGGTACATATATAGCTCATGGTCTCTGTACATGTAGATGGGCCCTATTGGTTTTGGTGGTGATGTAATGCATGTTAATTAGTAGGTGGTGGGGCTTAATGTTGAATTTCATTAACATGTGTAGGTGGAGCTTAACATGGTTTTACTAAAAAGACCTTGTAAACATGGTATCTCAAAAGGACTAACTGGATTCACATAATGTGCGGTATATAGGCCATGGTCTGTAGAAGTGCCCTATTGCTTTTGGTGTTGATGTAATGCATGTTAATTAGTAGGCGGACTTAATGTGAAAATAATGAAATGCTCACATTTTAACAATCACATGTTTGTTTTGTTGTACATATTGTAGAATTATGATTTTAGCTAGTTTGTACATGTTGATTTGATAAAAACATTGAATTTCATTAATATGCATAGTGGGTAAGGCTTAATATGATTTTGCTGAAAGAGCTTGTAAACACGATATCTCAAATATTTCATGATATGCAATGACATAGCAATTAATTCAAAATCAATCAGCATAAAAAGAAGCATCGGAACCACAAAACCTTTTGGTTGTGGGTAAATCAATTATTTGACCTCTGACCTTTGACCTCTAAATGACATATCCCATTATGTGTGGGACATAACCTTGCATCTCCCTCCACCAACCACTAAATAACTTGCCCTTTAATTTGACCTTTGACCTTCAAGCAACATAACACAACTTTTTAGAGACACAACTTTACATCATCCTCCATCAACCCACCAAGTTTCAACATGATGCACATGTAACACAACATTTTGTACCCTCACACCCACCCACCCACACACACCCACACACTTTGCAAAGTGGCTCCACTTTGTTGGTAAAAAACTTGTCAATGGCTTCACTTCGATGGATATACGTGAACACACTCACACACTCACACACACAAGTGAGTACAATACCTTATTGCCATATATACTATATGTTGCTATAAGGTAAAAAGCATTTTATGATAGCCTTAATCTTCAGTTATATCTCTGCATGTATGATGATGTCACACCTGTTGAAATAATTCTTATAATGTGGTTTCTTGTGTAGAGAGTGCCTGTGACATGAATGGCAATACCTATGAGGATGGGGAGTTCTTTGACATGGGATGCAGTATGCGATGCCACTGCTCTCAAGGGGAGGTCAACTGTGTCCAGCGATGCTCCAGCTTCCTACCACCAGCTGAAGATTGTCCTAACCCTCAAAGCATCATTGTGCCTGGAGAGTGCTGCACCCAATGGGAGTGTGTTGAGAGTAAGGCCTTTCATTCTATAAAGTATTTACACTGTCAGGTTAACCCTTCGTGCCCCACACGCTTCAAAATGTGTCTGCAATTTTTCGGAACTTAAAAAAAAAAAAAATCTTAACTTTCCTTTCATTTTCTATCACTACAAGATTAGTTTATATGATTGCTAAGACAATAAACTTTTCAATAAAAGATTTAAAATAAAGAAAATATTGACATAAATATGAAAAATTGCAAATTTTAGGCAAAATTGGGTCGAAATTGCTCAATTTTTTTTGAGCTTGTAATATTTCTTGTGAATAATAAAAATGGAGGATTTTTTAACATATTCAGATTGTTTATGAAATTTCCTTTTCATTGATACCAGTATAAATTTTTTCTTAAAGCAAAACAAAAACAATGAAAATAAACAAAAAATAATCACCCCTCTTATTGCTCGCGAAAAACAAAGCTGCGCATCCGGTTCCGTTCTCAAACCTGGGTCGCTCACTTGAACACTTACCGCTACATCACATTGCCTATTTATTGACTAGCATGTGGATTTGTTTAAATACTTATATTTTGGTCTGGATAAAGAAGGGGTAGCTGCTCTTTTATAATTTCAATTGACAATATGTGAAATAACAATTCTAACAATATTTGTGACTGTGGGCAATTGCATTGTGATTAGGAGCTATGATTTATTTCAAAAATTTGTCTTCAAAAGGCTATAAATCATTCAAATTTGCCACAACTTTTGCCAAAAAAAATTTATCGATGGCAGGGGCAGTCAAAATTCGACCAGAATCGGATGCATTAATAATCTTCGACAGTTTGTCACAGGTTTTCAGGGAAAAGCAAGGTCTGGAAGTATGGCAAGTAAGTTTGTGAAGGAAAACAAATCGTTTTTTTTTGTTAAATTTTAAGCATTGTAAAAGAATTCTTTATTTTAAACCATTTTTTCTCAAAATTTTCAAGAGAACCCCCATCAAAAAGAAAAAAAACTATTAAAGCTCTTTTAAATGATACCAAGATCACTGCTGTGGGCCTATTTGATGAGGCAAAATAATTTCATGAAAAGTGCATGTCCCAATTGGTCGTGCCGTGATCAATTGGGATTCGAAGGGTTAATAATATCACCTTTATTTTGTTCCTGTGCTAATTTGTATTTTTCAGATTTAAATATTTATATTCATGAATTAAGTATGGAATATAAAAACAACACTATTTTGGAGTGAATCTTTTAAACTCTCAGTATTGTTCGTCATTTAGACAAACTTTATTCTGTTTGCATATGCATCATACGCTGACAAATTTTTTTCTTTCCTTTTCTTATACAACAATTTGAGAAAGTGCAATGGGTAATTGTGTAGCTGCTATAAGGAGGACCCAACATGAATTTAAGATTTTGTCTGTTGTACAATTTTTTCTTTCATTACTTAATTCTCTTGGTTATTTCATTATTTTAGAAATGAAGATCATCAGGATTATAATTGGTTATCATTCTTTTTAATGATCACTGTACAACAGTCATCCCATTGTAACGTTTCAAGGGATTTTCAGCAAGCAATATATTGACATAGGTATAAATCCTTTGCATGTGAGTTTACTTGAGTTCACCGCAAGTATACCTGACAGGATTAATCAAAACTGAATATACATGTACAGTATATCATGTCTTGGTCAACTTTATGTAAAGTGTGAGCACTCAAATCATAGAGATATATAAAAATGTTCACATTATGATGTGGTTTTAGGTTTTAATTCAGTTTTATTTTTCGGTGAATATATCAGCAGATAGATAGTTGGATGCATACTTCAGAAGAGTTGAAACATGCATTACACTCACTTCTAGATACTTCAAAAAGGTTAACACATGCATTACACCCACTTCAAGATACTTTAAAAGGGTTAAAACATGCATTACACCCACTTTTAGATACTTCAAAAGAGTTCAAACATGCATTACACCCACTTCTGGAAGCTTTTAAAGGGTTAAAACATGCATTACACCCACTTCTAGATACTTCAAAAGGGTTAAAACATGCATTACACCCACTTCTAGATACTTCAAAAGGGTTAAAACATGCATTACACCCTTTTCTGGAAGCTTCAAATGGTTTGAAACATGCATTACACTCACTTTTAGAAGCTTTACAAGGGTTAAAACATGCATTACACCCACTTCAAGATACTTCAAAAGGGTTCAAACATGCATTATACCCACTTCTAGAAGCTTCAAAAGGGTTAAACCATGCATTACACCCACTTCTAGATACTTCAAAAGGGTTAAAAAATGCATTACACCTTTTTCTGGAAGCTTCAAATGGTTTGAAACAGGCATTACACCCACTTTTAGAAGCTTTACAAGGGTTAAAACATGCATTACACCCACTTCAAGATACTTCAAAAGGGTTAAAACATGCATTACAACCACTTCTAGAAGCTTCAAAAGGGTTAAACCATGCATTGCACCCACTTCTAGAAGCTTCAAAAGGGTTAAAACATGCATTACACCCACTTCTGGAAGCTTCAAAAGGGTTGAAGCATGCATTACACCCACCCACTTCTAGAGGCTTTACAAGGGTTAAAACATGCATTACACCCACTTCAAGATACATCAAAAGGGTTAAAATATGCACAACACCCACTCCTGAAAGCTTCAAAAGGGTTAAAACATGCATTACACCCACTTTTAGATACTTCAAAAGGGTTAAGACATGCATTACACCCACTTCAAGATACATCAAAAGGGTTAAAATGTGCATTACACCCACTTCTGAAAGCTTCAAAAGGGTTAAAACATGCATTACAAGAAGCTTCATTTATCATAAACCCTCATGAAAACTCAACTGACCCTAATAGTCTAATTCTACAGTACATCCTGTTATTGTCTGAAAGATGGCAAACATATTTTTGAGGGTACATGTAGTTAATGATGATGTTATTGCTTGCATTTCTAACATGGATAATGTATAAATAAAGAGAATGTCATGTTTCATAAATAAGTAGGGTTACAGCCCAAAACTTCTAAGTGGATCTAGATGTGTAAGATTTTAACTACTTTGAATATACATTGTTTAACTTAGTCATATTGTTTTACTTAGTCATATTGTTTTACTTAGTCATATTGTTTTACTTAGTCACTGTTTTGGGGAAGTAAAAGCAAATTTTGGTCAATTCTTAACAAGTTTTTTGCCTCACAATGAATCGCAATATACCAGTATGGTAATCATTGTCAGTGCGTTATTCCTTCTCTACACAGCTGCTCATGTTTGTGTGATCCATTCTCGAGGAGAAAACATAACTCTGCATCATGGAGAAACCTTTGACGAGCCATGTGAGAGACATTGTAACTGTTACCATGGTGAACTTACATGTATGCCCTACTGTATGACTCCTGTGCTACCACCATCAACACCCCTTTGCCCACATCCTGTGATCACCAAGCTGCGCCTCATGGATTGTTGTGATGTCATTGCTTGCCATGATCCTCAAAAAGGTAAATTGACAGAGGGTTGTGATGTTACCGCTGTTATGGACCTAAAATATCAGACTTATGATTATTAAGGAAAGTAAGATTAATGATATGGGTTTATGCCAGGATTTAAGAGCTCTTTCAAAAATTGTTTGGGTCAGTTCTTGCTTATAGTTGATAAAATGTTTGTTTGCAGTATCATATTGAGAGTTACTGGGCATGTACACATTGAACAACACTTTCTTGTTTAAAAACTGGTCAGAAATAATAAAAGTATTAAAGTAAATTTTGAAAAGCAATAGATTTGGATTCTCAGATTTGTTGTACTCAATCAAAACGTGCTACAGTAGCAATGGTTGCTATGGCTTAATTCTGCACTTAAACTGTAGCATCATTTTCTATTCCAGGAATATCAATTTAAGATGTGCTTTGAGGTTTATAGGCTCCCTGAATGATTAACAAAAAATGAGAAAACAAACAACATCGATGGTTTGATGGTGAACAAGTTTTGGAACCACGGTTGCAATTTATTTACTCTCAATGATCATACTTCTAGTTTATTTTGCATCTTAGTGCAATTTTAAGTTGTCCTTGTTCTGATTTATAAATTATTGTGATTTAAAGTTGGACCTGTTAGAAAGGATCAAATTTGCTAAAGTTATTCGTTTTACCTCATTAGATTGATCCTTTAAATTTCTTAGTAATTATGACATTGTATACAAGACAAGTCAATTGTCCAATATTACAGAGTCTATTAGTGGTAATATAGAAAAAATTAAATGTGAGGGAAATGTTCCATTTTCATACTTGATTTACACAATTAGCATATGTCAGAAACTGATAGCTTCTAATCTTATTGCTACTTTGGGTTGTCTTGTTCTTCAGACTTTCTTATTTGTCAAGAGATTAATGAAGTAGTATTGTACCCATACCATGCACAGTGAGCAACCTTCATGAGCCCATACAGCAATGGTATCACTTGAATGTTTGCTCACAATTTGCAAGTGACAGGTGAGAGAGCAGGACAGTTCTGGCTTAAAAAAAGAAAATCATATTTTGACCCATCTTGGGGAACAAATAAGCTAGGAATCAGTTTTTGACCTCCTATCCTGAACTTAATACCATAAAGATGAAGATGATATGCTCTACCACTGTGTCTAATAAATTAAGTATCTTAAAAAAATTGAAATGGCATGCCACTAGTTTTTGTGGTAGAAATCATTTAATTTGTTGAAATCCTTCGGGTAGAATCTTTACCCTCCAATACATTTATAAGTTGCAAATTGATGACTTGGTGATCTTTTAGATGGTTTTTAGAATGTTGTATTATTTAATTATCTATTTGTAGATGACCTAAATGATAAGGAATAATATTTTGTAGTGGTCTCAAAAATATATGCAAACATATTTGCTTGTTTGTTGGAAAGTCAAAATCTCTTGTGTATTTTGTGTGTAAACTTTCAGCCACAATGTTAATACAGTTTGGGGAGACTTGTGCATTTGTGCACTTGTGTCTTTACAGTGACTTGTTGGCTGATTGATGTGAATGATGTTTGGTAATTGTCATGATTCTCTCAAGGGACATTTTGAAATTGTGAATGGGGGGGTCTGATGCGGTATGTTCTTATGATAACTTGATTTATATGTATCTGTAATGTCTTCATCTAGTAATGATTGGTAAACCACAAGTGTTTATGCAAGGAAATCATATTTTACTGGCTTCAATTTGAACATTCTTTTAAGTTAGACCAGACTTCAAACAATCATGAAATGTTAATGGAAGCACAATGAAAGGGTCCTTGTGTGTTCTGGGTTTCTTCAGAATTTTGATAAGCTGAGTCACTGTTATAGCTGTCAGATTATATTAGTAAGCTTTTACTTAGAGGAGGTCTGTATTGGAGAAAATCATAAAGTGTGAAGGGAAATCTTTATGTTTAAATTTTTGTTGTTTTCCAGAAAGTCCAAATGTGGTGCAAGATGTTTCACTAGCAGCGTTTAATGCTACCTCCTTCACAGTTGCATTCTCCCCTCCTGCCAACACACAGCTTGCATCCATCATGGACGGCTATATCATCTACTACACAAATATACCAGATGACACTGATGTACATAACTGGAGAGTTCATAGGAAGGTATCATTATTACAATATTTTCTGTAATGTCATTATGAAGCCCTTCTGCAATAACTCGCCCCCTCCCAAATAAAAATAAAAATCCTCTCCATCCTGCAACATGTCAACTACTACAACATCTACATCCTCTCCATCCTGCAACATGTCAGCTACAACAACATCTAAATCCTCTCCATCCTGCAACACGTCAGCTACTACAACATCTAAATCCTCTCCATCCTGCAACATGTCAACTACTACAACAACATTTGAATCCTCTCCATCCTGCAACATGTCAACTACTACAACAACATCACATCCTCTCCATCCTGCAACACATCAACTACTACAACAACATCTAAATCCTCTCCATCCTGCAACATTTCAACTACTACAACAACATCTAAATCCTCTCCATTCTGCAACACATCAACTACTACAACAACATCTAAATCCTCTCCATCCTGCAACATTTCAATTACTACAACATCTAAATCCTCTCCATTCTGCAACATGTCAACTATTACAACAACATTCAATCCTCTCCATCCTGCAACAAGCCAACTACTTTATCAACATCTAAATCCTCTCCATCCTGCAACATGTCAACTAACTACAACAACATCTAATTCCTCTCCATCCTGCAACATGTCAACTAACTACAACAACATTTAATCCTCTCCATCCTGCAACATGTCAACTACTATATCAACATCTAAATCCTCTCCATCCTGCAACACGCCAACTACTACAGTACGACAACATCTACATCCTCTCTATCCTGCAACACTCAACTACTACAACAGCATCTACATCCTCTCTATCCTGCAACACGCCAGCTACTACAACAACATCTACATCCTCTCTATCTTGCAACACGTCAACTACTACAACAGCATCTACATCCTCTCCATCCTGCAACACGTCAACTACTACAACAACATCTACATCCTCTCCATCCTGCAACACGTCAACTACTACAACAACATCTACATCAACCACACCTTTCTTTTCTTTACATACTCCAGGCTCACCTCACTTTCTCCTCTCAACCTCTTTTCACCATTAATCTAATCACTGGCACAATTTGACTATCGCTGTTGTGGTGCCATTAAACCCCACCAACCAACCAATCAACATGTAGTTTATGTGTAAAGGTGTATGGACAGACAGATAACATATCAAAAGCCATTAACTTTGCAACCCATTCCATCAAAATTGGTTAAAATTCAACAGTTTTACACCTTTTTTTTTAATTTCCAAGTCTTCATTATGCAATTAGTTTAGACAAGTTTCTAATGTCTTCTGTAAAGCAATTTCTTAATTATTGTGTAAAAAACTAAATGTCTTTCTTTTTTTCTTCAAAATTTACAGACTGTTTATTTAAAATAAAACAAAAGATATTGTAGCTCTCCATTGACCTGTAAGAAAGTCAGCATTTATAAGTTCTGTGATCTTGTTTAATTGTTTTTGTATTTTTCTTTTGTGGTGGTGTTAGTTTGAGATTTCTTTGGGGTGACTTAGCTCATCATCTTGTTTTTGTATATTATAAGTAATTTTCTTAAGGTACATTTCTCACAATTTCCGGAGGGTTGTTTTAAAATTGAAATCATTTCTATTTGGCAATAGGACATGTAAGATGTCTGCCCTGTCTGTCAGCAGTGAAGATGTATGCAATCAGTTAAAGCATCCATATTCCCATGTCGTTGAGGGGAAACTCCAACTTGTTTACATACTCCTTGTGTTGCTGTATATGCTGACAGACATATATCCGGTACCACATTACAATGTAGCAGATATGGGAATAAATGGAAAGCAGTTGTTATGTTGTGTGACCCAGTTATCTCTTGATCTGTGTAGAGCAGAAAAGCTGTTCAATTTTGTAGGATTTTGTGCTGATTATTAAATATACAAACCAAAGGTGTCCCTGTGGATAAAAGAATTACATTTCTTATTTTCAATGGTGGTTTCAGTTTTTAACAAACTTTGATTGTCATAAATGTAAAAAAAGACCAAGAAGATCAGTGTTATTTCTAAGAAGATCAGTGTTATTTCTTTTCCAGTTTTTTACCTGGCATCACAATTCTAATATAAGAGGTATATCACTGAAAAGAATCTCGGTGTAATAGCATTACAAAGTAATATTAAATTGTTTATCTTTATACCCAGAATGTTTTATGTTGCTCACCCACATGGGCAGAAAAGTTTAGTAATTTTGAGAGGAACCGCCAGAAACATACATGCCACAAATTTCATCATAGAAATGAATTTATTTAGAAATGCAATGGTAATCAAACAGAATACAGTTACCCAAGTAGATATTAACCATGTGCTTTAGAAATTTTGATCATGATATCCTTTATTACAGGCCAGTTCTACTGTTTTAGAATCAAAGAACTAATACATTCATTACATTTATTTTGAAAATGTTTTTATCATCTTATCCGAGCTAACAACTTTTATATTGTGATAATTCAAATAAATCTGTTCTGGTGACACATGGTCAGCTTGAAATGCATGCCACAATGTTGAGTTAGTATTGAAAGCAATTGAAGGAACTGATATATCATTAGGCCTACCTTATTAGTCTTTTGGCTCACAAGAACACCTACTATTAACATCGTTACTGACAACAACATGTAAGCTAAGCCAATATATTTTCCCACGATCACTCACACCACAAATTCCTGCTCACAAACTTGCAAAATAGTCCTACTCACATACTAACTATTGGCACTTGTGTGTACTGACCGTAAAATGGTATCAGAAATCTTGTGCATTTGATAAAAATAATCCACAACCAGAAATGAGGTTACGGGCGTTAGTGTTGTTTATGTTAATTTAACGAGCGAGACTCTCTCTTGAAAAGAAGAGCTGCATACATGAATGAAAAGACATATGAAGGTACTGTACTGTATGTGGGTGAAAATAATGACATTTTTGTAGACTACCAGAAACCCGTTAACATTTATATAAGTGGAAGTAAAAGTGAATTGGAATTCTTTTGTAAACTAAATAACAATTTTCTGTGCAGTATAGCTAACACTTTCATGTACATTGTTTTTTTTTTCTGTCAGGATTTTCCAAAAGGGGTGAAAATACA
The DNA here is from genome assembly GCA_020152595.1 of Chiridota heheva. Lineage (NCBI taxonomy): Eukaryota > Metazoa > Echinodermata > Holothuroidea > Apodida > Chiridotidae > Chiridota > Chiridota heheva. Next base: position 815,697 of record JAIGNY010002731.1, on the reverse strand, counting down.
AGGTAGAATCATAATTGAAATTGGGAACCTGGAGCGGGACACAACCTACTACTTGCAGATTAAAGTGAGTGCCGATATTGTAGTCCAGCAGCTGCCAAATACCTTGCCAAACACTGACACAATAGTAGTAACAACATCAGAGAATGAGCGTAAGCAATTTTTTAAAAAGAAATATCTTTAGTTATGGTTTTCTGTGTGAATGTTTAATGGTGCTCTTATAAATTAGTTGGGCTATTTGATGCCTGCCTGGAGATCTACCCACCTTTTCACCCCATTATTCAAAGAAGAAAGCAAAATCACAGGAACGATTTTGTATTTCTGACCTTAAAATATTATAAGATGGGTTCTGGGAGTAAGTGATTTCTGCAATTACATCTTCATTAGTTTCATTGCATGAAAATACATAACAATTGTTCTTTTAATGTTTTAACACTTTTCTTCTCAATTTTAGCACAACATTGCACATATAAAGGTAACGTTTATGATCACAACAAAGAGTTCACCGATGGCTGTGACGCAATCTGTCATTGTAGAGCTGGTCGAACAGTCTGTAGAGAGAGATGTCCCAAAACACAGCTTGTAGCGTCTGAGCTTTGCCCTGATCCACAGCTTGTCATAGTTGAAAATGAATGCTGCCCTCAGTGGAGGTGTTTTCCAATGGGTGAGATACATTTTCTCTGAATTGCATGAAGGAGATCACATGAATTGCTTCCATTCTTCATTTTACAATGATAAAGTGTCCATATTAACAAAATCCCCAATATAAAAAAAACTAATAATTACCAATCTTAAATAAGCGATAAATCTTTTTAGTGGATTCTTTTCAGTAGATATATTTTAAGGTGCTTGGTAACTTGCTTAAATTAAAAGAATTTTTTTTTAGCATGCCTAAAATAGTTTTCTATTGCTTATTCTTAAAGTGTAAAGCTATAGATTTTGGAACATAGTTTTAGTTGCTTCAGCTCAATTATTTTGTAGCTCATGAAGATTTAGTAATAACATTCAGGGGTAATGTTACACTGAATTTTGAGTGGTGTAGTCAAAAGGAGCTTCTGTCCTCTGTTCTTCTCATGGAAAGAATATAATTTATGCATCTCCTGAAGTCAATGTATTAGGGATTATTATTTTCATTTCTTGTATTGCACTTCCATCATTCCAAAGTTGATCAATACAATTTGTTGTGGGTTGCTATTAAGGCTCTCGTTGTGATTGGTTGGGTTTTATGTGATGTGAATTTAGAAATACATAAACATATTGTTTCTTATCCAACAAGTACTACCAAGGAGTACATATGCTTCTTAAGAGATGGAACTCTTGCACATGAGTGGCACCTTCATTGGGGCTGCCTTCTAAAAGGCTGCCACATGAAATGATCACTGGACAATAAACCACACATGTAATGCATGCGCAGATCAAAACATTGAAACAAGTTTTGATCACAGGACTGGTAACACAATGTACATATGAGCACATATGTTGTTAAGACAGTGCGGAGCTGTTTTATTAGTGTGTGCGAGGCAGTTGTCAGGTAATCACATCATGTGAAAGTCTCCCAAAAGGTGGTATCCATGGTGGTGTCAATTCTTTGGCATTACAAGTATAGGGAGTTCCAGCTATTTAGAAACATATACTGCATACTCTCTTGGTACTACCAACAAACTATTAAACATGTTATGAAGTTGGATAAATTGTCCATATGAACAAAATACCCAATATAAAAAGCTTGAAGGTGTTGTAAGGGGATAATTGCCAATTTTAAATAAGCGATAAATGTTTTAATGGATTCTTTTCATTTATTTGTTATCTATTGTCTGTTATAGGTAGTGATTGCAGTCAGAATGGTAAAATCTATAAAAATGGCATGGAGTGGAGGGAGGACTGTGATGTTCGCTGTCAGTGCAACCAGGGATCTGTCTCCTGCAGAAACATTTGCAATACAACCTCACGCAACAGACCGAATGACTGTAAATACGCTATTCAGATACCTGTTGCTGATACTTGCTGTAAAGAATGGCTCTGTCATAGCAGTAAGTTGAATTTGTCATCTGCTGTTAGTTTTAGAGTTAGCTTTGATCTTATGACATCAGTGAGTTATGCAGATTGATGTTATGGATGTTATCAGCAGATTTAATTTGAGTTTCCTGTAATCATTACTTGAAAGTTCTGGTTGTGATTCCATGCCATTGTTTGTTGAGCTTGTTCTGTCAAGACATGTTTTCCATCAAATTGCCTTATGTTTCAATTATCATTTGAGTTTTCAAAGGTTTACAACCCAATGTAGAAATATAAAACAACAATAACAGTAAGAAAGCTAGTGACGAATCATTCACAGAAAGAAAATCAATCTGATTAGGATCAGTAATATCCTGTAGATGTCTTTATGGTTGAATGTCCTATGAAAATGTAATGAATGTTCAGTGATTATTTTGATAGTACACCTGGACTGCCCCAAATGGCAATACTAGAAACCAAATTGACCATTTCACAGTATTTAAGAAACAGAGGGTCTTTGTTAGATGTAAGAACCAAAAGAGGAGCCGATATACACAGTGACCACAATCTGCTAATTGAAAATATCAGAGTTAAACTGAGAGGTGAGAAGGAAAACAGCCAAACATCAAGACCCATTTTTGAGTTGAACAGACTAAAATGTGCAGAAGTAAAACATGACTACAACAAAGAGCTGAACAAGAATATGAGGAGAGACAGGAATGATAGTATAAATGAAAAGTTGATAAACATTGAAACAGCACATATCAATGCTGCAATGAAAATATATTAGGGTAAAGGAAAGGCATAAGTAAACCATGGATTTTGGCTAAGTCATGAAAACTATTAAAGACAGGAAAAATCTCAAATGTCAAATAGATGAAGCAAAATCTGAAAGAATAAGACGGCTAAAAAGAACAGAATACGAGAAGAAAGACAGAGAAGTAAAGAAAAGAGTCCGATTAGATAAAAGAAAGATGGTAGATAGTATGGCAAAAGAAGCAGATGCAGCATCACGTGGAGACATGAGTGGTCTATACAAAATTACCATAGAGATGTTATAAAGGAAGACAGAAGATGTTGAAGTAAGGAATGGAAATGGAATGTTTATCACTGGAGGAGATAAGATGAGAGAAAGATGGAAAGAACACTTCGAATCAACTTTAAACCAACCTATACCAAAGGCAATCAACCCAGGTATGGAGGCAAACGAAGATGATATTAATTTCGAGATGGGGGAGATCCAAGCCAAAGAAATAAAGAATGCTGTGTCAAAGAGGAAAAGCACCGGGAGTGGATGGAAAATGTGGAAAGATAGTATGTATGGATTTGACGGAGGAGACCCTAACTACATTATTTAACAAAATTTTAGGTACAGAAGAAGTGCCAGATCGTGGAAAAAAGCATTATAACTATTATACCAAAGAAAGGTGACCTGACAATTTGTGACAACTACAGAGGTATATCCTTAATACCAACAGCAAGTAAGATATTTGGAAGGATATTGATTGACAGGCTACATAGCTCAATAGATATCAAACTTTGTTATGAGCAAGCTGGCTTTAAGGAGTGGCAGGGGAACTACTGAACAAATATTCACACTTAGAAATATAATAGAACAATGCTTGGAATGGAAAGCCACAGTATACCTCAACTTCATTGACTTTCAAAAGGCATTCGACAGTCTAGACAGAAGCATGATGTGGAAGATTATGGCTCATTATGGGATATCCATGAAATACACACATATTATACAGAACTGGTATGATGGTAGCAAATGTGCAGTGTTAAGCGATAGAAAACTATCCAACTGAATTTCTGTGAAAACTGGTTTAAAACAAGGGTGTGTAATGTCTGGTTTCCTCTTTATACTTACTATTGATTGGGTGATGAGAACCTGTACACAAGGCAGAAGGAATGGAATCCAGTTGAACTTATTTACAGCCCTAGATAATCTTGACTATGCTGATGACATTGCACTTATTTCTAGCATCAAAGAACAACTCCCAAGACAAAACAAGCAAACTACATGAAACAGGTCAAGACATAAGATAATACACATTAACAACAAAACTAATGGAACAATTAAAGTTGCAAATGCAGAGCTTGAAGATGTTGATAGCTTTGTGTATCTCAGTGCAACACTGTCCAAAGAGGGGGGCACTGATGAAGACAAAATGCAGAATCAGGATGGCACAGGCAATTTTCAAACAACTTGACAAGATTTGGAAATCAAACACCTACAGGTTAAAAACTAAACTGAAAATATTTCAAACAAATGTAATCTTAGTACTACCCCTATGGATGTGAAACCTGGAAGCAGACAACAGCTGACGAGAACAAACTAGATGTGTTCCAAATGAGACACCTTAGAATTATTTAAAAAATTAGATGGCCAGTGAAAGTCACCAAAGAAGAATTATGTGAAAGAACAGGCACAATGAAGATAAGCAAGGAGATATTTACGAGAAAATGGAGATGGTTGGGTCATGTATTAAGAAAGGACGAAGAAAACTATGCCAGATTATCCATCACCCGGACACCAGAAGGTAGAAGAAGGAAGGGAAGACCTAAGACTACATGGAGAAGAGTGGCAGAAAAGGAGAGAAACAGTTTTGGATGGAATGGCTGGGGAGAAGCTGCAGTAGTAGCAAGAGCCAGAAAGAGATGGAAGAATTTGCTTAGAGGAGTCTCAATCTCCATACCCAGGAGAAGCCTCAATCTCCATACCCAGGAGAAGCCTCAATCTCCATACCCAGGAGAAGCCTCAATCTCCATACCCAGGAGAAGCCTCAATCTCCATACCCAGGAGAAGCCTCAATCTCCATACTCCATACATTTTCATGTCGATTATTTATTTTTTTAATGACTGATAAATCATTGAAGCACGTAAGAGTTCTGGTTTTGTCACGTGTATTTATGTTTTAATAGCTTGTAAATAGTTTCAGGCAATTGTTTTATTCCTAACAAATTTTTTCAGCAGTATATTACTTGTTATGTAACTGATTAAGAAGCAAACACACATGCAAAAGCTATTTGTAACACGTCTTTTTTGGTGAGCATGCAAAGCATAATGCAAACCTATGTTTAATGCAATTTGTCCGTCCGGCTGTCCATCCATCCAGCCGTCCACAGTTTTTCCTGAGATTTCCTCAGAAGTGTTAAAGTTTTTTTAAATTTCCTCAGAAAATGTTAAAGTTTCTTCAGAGTTCCCTCAGAAAAAGTTAAAAGTTTCTTCAGATATCCTTATGGAAGGTTAGAATTTCCTTACAAAATGTTAAAGTTTTTTAGAGACACTTAAGACAGATTGAAGACTAAGTTTCCTAAAAAGTCTACAAAACATTTGATGATATTTTCTTAGAAGATAACTGTAAAATGATATAATTTTCCAATATTCTTTAGAGATCATCAAGCGTCTCTCATAGCATTGGAGATTTAAAATCCTAAAGATTCTTTAATATGTTGGGTACCAATGGTTGTATCAGGCATGATTAATAAACTTCGGCTTTATTATTGTGTTCATTTGCATAAAGTTGCTACAGTATATGGGAGGGATGCCATGTGGGACATAGGGAGGGATGTCATGTGGTTCATTGGTTGGATTAATGTGGGACATACATGTAGGATGGGATCCATGTGGGACATAGGGTGGGATGCCATGTGGGTCACAGGGTGGGATGCCATGTGGGACATATGGTGGAATGCCATGTGAGACATACTGTATGGTGGAATGCCATGTGGGAGATACGGTGGAATGCCATGTGGGACAAGGCATGGGATGGGACGTCATGTGGGACATGGGGTGGGATGTCATTTGGCACATGGGATGGGATCTATGTGGAAAATATGGTGGGATACCATGTGGGTCATAGGATGGGATGGCATGTGGGACATAAGGTGGAATGCCATGTGGGACTAGGGATGGGATAGAATGTCATTTGGGACATGGGATGCCATGTGGGAGATATGGTGGAATGCGATGTGGGACAAAGGATGGGATGGGATGTCATGTGGGACATGGGGTGGGATGCTAGTGGGACGTGGGATGCCATTTTTATAATTTGCCAGGTCATATGATATTGGTGTTAATTTGCATGGGCATTCAAACCATGTCAGTATTTACTGTTCTAGTTAATAATTTTTCTTGTAGTAACTGCTGCTCTTTAGATGTTATATGGTGTGAGTTCTAGGAGCCATTGCTAGTAAGAGATGGTAGAAGAAAAAAATTATATCACCTCATAAAACTCATCACCAAAATATACTATCACAAAGTGATGTTTTCATCATACTCCTCATACCATTGGTGCATTTGAATTCAACAGATCCCCCAACATCCCATCTGCCCACCTTACCAGTACCCATCCCTGTGTCATCCTTCATGCTTGATATCAGCGTTGTCAACGTGTCTGCATACAGCGCCATTATTAGGTGGCCAGAGCTGGGGGACATTCAGCGACAGTACATCAGTCAGTTTGAGTTGCGGTACCGGAACCTTACCTATGGCTCTGACCAGTGGATAACCACTATCAATTTCAGGTAAGAAGAAAAATGGGATTCTGCGGAATTACTTGGAAAGTAAATGGATTAAAGGCCAGTTAACATGGGCAGAAATATACAATACAATTGAATGCTTTGGATTGGTCTAAATATACACTGACTAGCCAATTAATAACCGCCACGGAAATGATGTTACTAGTATGTATCAAAAATACTGGCGGCATGCCAATAAATTTCTAGAAAGGAGATCCCTCTTTATTATCCTTCCTTTATATAGCCCCACAGTAATTTGGATGACATGAATGATCTTCAGAAATAGCACCAAATAATCTTGTATCACACTAGATAACATGGGTGTTGCAAAAGGTATGCAGAGAGCCTTCTGGAATGATCTATTTGGTAATATATGGCATGTATCTTAACTATTGCTTGTAAATCAATTTACTATTGCTTGTAAATACTGCCTCAGTGGGCATGAAACCTCCCTGGATTATTGGTTGCACTTTTAAGGTCTTGAAATGACACCTTATCCACCCAAGCAATAAATAGATAAACATATACTTTTTTCTTCTTCTGGACCTGTCCTTTTGTTTAATCCTTTTGGTCCGATTTGATAATTGCTTTAAGTCTGGATGATGGTTTTATTTATTACTATGTTATTTGTTTTGGCATAATTGATGAATTTGATTCATACAGAAATTTTATAATATTCCATGCCAAATATTTTATTTTAGTTGTAAATAATAATCAGCATTAGATCATAAATTGCTTTATCAAACGTCTATCTTATTTGATGAATGTCAAAAAAATGATTTGTATGAAAAATTATAAACTGGACATATCTGATAAAAAATTTGATTTGTTTCCTGCTTTAAAAAGCTGTGTATAGTTTAGCAATAAGTTTTATTTGGTCCAATTTTTTAATAATTATGCTTTTTATATTTTTGCTTTAAACATACATGCTTCTTACTACTATCGAAATGATGTTTTTATGTTAATATTTCATTTATCATTATTACAAGTTTTTGACAAAAAAAGAGGCATTGTTTCGCTAAAAACAATCTTTGAATTTTAGAATTAAATGTGGAGAAAAAAATTAAAAATAAGTATACTTTTTTCTTTATTTTATGTTATTTTGTTTCGAAAGTCATTCAGTATTGTTTGTGAGTAATAGATTTTAGCTTGGATATAACAAGGTACAGTTTATTTATTGCCCAGAATCCCAAATGGCTGGGAATCCAAAAGAATATAACTTTTTTTCTCTTTTAAATGGTAGAAGGATTAAAAGAGCTGATATCCACCCAAATGATAGCAAAAGGACCTGGACTCCCAAATCCTAATAGCATTACTTGTTGTGCTCCTTGAAATTTCAAACAGTCAGACCCGACCTGATAAATAAGCAGGTCGGGTCAGACTTTTCCTCTTTATTTTTTTTATTCTGAAAACCACAAGTAATTAGAATAAAATTCCCCTATCAATGGCCCCATTGTATTCATTCTCCTGGTTGAGCAGTTATTCTAAGTAAGATAAATGGTCTCATTATTTGCTACAGTAGGTTTGTGGTCATAATTTACTGGAACAAATTTTGAAGGAAAAGGACAAGTCATGGATTCAATATTGTTCAATGTATAAGGACAGGTAGAATTGTTGCTCTTTTATCATCTGTAATCAGTGCTTGCTATCTTGTTCACATGGGTAACATTTGGGTAATTCTTAAGTAAAAAATCATTATACTTCAGCAATACTGATCAGTGAGTGCTATATTGTTCAATGAGCTTGAAGGGATATGGACATGTAGAGATCCAGAAAGAGCTTGTAACTTCTGAAGAATGGGGTCTTTAAATTACGACAGTAACACCTGTAGTTTCAGAGGTGTGACTAATCAAAGTTTCAAGAATTTGTAATAAATGCAAAAGTTGTGGTGTATGAAAGAGAGGACAGCTTATCGTTTAATGTATGATTCTTTGAAAATTCTGCCCTAAATTTCAATCATTTTCTTTTTTCTCTTGCTAAATTTGATGGTCATAATCAATTGCTCCCATTCAAAGAACAGTAGTGAAGAACTGAAAAACAATAGCTTAAGATATAGAAATTCATAGGTTTTTTGTTGTTATGTCACAAAATTACAATAGAATTTGCATAATTTATTATACTATGGCTCTAAAATTTAAAAAGCTCTAAAATGGTCAATTCCTAACTGATTTTGATGAAATTGTTTGCTATTTCTATTGTTTATTGCATAGGTATTCGACATAAATAAAAAGTACTGAGGGCGCTTCCAAAAATAAAATTGAACCACTTTTTACTGCCTAATTTTCTTCCTAATAAGTCCCCATGCCAAACTGGTTTTCTCGATGAAAGACTGAAAGCACAATTACCCTACTGTATTAACCCAGCTCAATAACCTTTCTTTAGAAAATTATCTCTGAAAATTTCACTAGGGCGCTGTGTTTGGGGTTCACAGCCAAGTACGCCCCTTCAAATTAACAATCACATTCTTTGACGATAACAGCAGATATTCACTCACTTTCAGTGGATGTGCTTTCATACTGCCACTACATTCAATGTGTACCAAAAAAATTATGAACATATTAAAGACATATAAACAGCATTTATTATAATGATGCTGGGATATGTTATCGATCAAAAAAATGTTGTTGGGTGCTTATTAGAGTATTGGCGCTTATTATGTCGAATACCAGATTTTCTAAGCTCAATTTGTTGCTACCTGTCCATAGATCATGAAGAAATCTCAGCATGGTGCCCCAAGGTGTAAACATTCCTGCAAATGAATAGTATTTCATCAGTCATCATGATAGCATCAGTCATCTTGATAGCATCAGTCATCATGATAGCATCAGTCATCATGATAGCTCCAGTCATCATGATAGCATCAGTCATCATGATAACATCAGTCATCATGATAGCATCAGTCATCATGATAGCATCAGTCATTTTTATAGCATCAGTCATCATGATAGTATCAGTCATGATAGCATCAGTCATCATGATAGCATCAGTCATCATAATAGCGTCAGTCATCATGATAGCGTCAGTCATGATAGCATCAGTCATCATGATAGCGTCAGTCATTATGATAGCATCAGTCATATGATAGCGTCAGTCATGATAGCATCAGTCATCATGATAGCGTCAGTCTTCATGATAGCGTCAGTCATCATGATAGCATCAGTAATCATAGCATCAGTCATCATGATAGCGTCAGTCATCATGATAGCATCAGTCGTCATGATAGCATCAGTCATCATGATAACGTCAGTCGTCATGATAGCATCAGTCATGATAGCATCGGTCATCATGATAGCATCAGTCATCATGATACCGTCAGTCATCATGGTAGCATCAGTCATCATGATAGCATCAGTCATCATGATAGCATCAGTCATCATGATAGCGTCAGTCATCATGATAGCGTCAGTCATCATGATAGCATACCAAAGTGTATACTCTTGAAGGACTGGTGACATGTAGCAATTTTGGGTAATTTTGGCATTCATATAAACGACTGAAATTCATAATCTAATTTCTATTATTAAAATTTTGTGACATGTCAAGTTGGACAGTGATATCACTGATCTCCAGCTGGCCGTAAGTAGACCTAGCCTATACACATACAATGCATGTATTGTATGTATTTATCGCTTTAGCTGGAGTCCAGTTGTAGGCCTAAACTTTTAGCTTTCTTTTGTTAATTTCTAAAAAATAGTTGCATGATGGTTTAGCTTAGATGAAAGGAGAGAATTGTATGAATCAGTGCATGCATCGGATGAGACTGAGAGGTACTAATTCCAAATGTATTCATACATGACAATAACTAAGGCTATAAATTTCCAGTCCATTTCTTTCATTATTGGTGTGCAAACGATACACCTAGGCAAATTCTACCAACCCCATAAATTAATCATCCCTCAAAATCCAATTAATTCCTGATTGCGTAGATTAAATGATGGTTGTGGTGGTATTAGTTACTTGCGTAGGGCTGGAGTCTTGCACCTGCAGAAATCCACGATTCTGCGGGTATGAAGACCGAATATTTATTGCGAGATTTATTTATAATGAGTTACCTTAAATCTGTGGTTTTGTAAAGGCATTCACGAAGGGTTTGTTGAACTTCGTGATCAGCCAACTCAGAGTGGCTAACTTCACCCGGTATTATCTTGAACATTTATGGTTGGATTGCATCTTTATGTATACTATGGGGGTCTATAATGTCTCCATTAAGTTCTCAAAAGGAATCTGTATCTAAGTTATCAGAGGATGAATTTCCAAACTTTTTGCTGGCGACATTTTAGGTCTGTAATTACTTTATACTTGTTTACATAGGTAGTTTTGCAACTTGCAACATCACATAAATGATTAAATTTGCAGACCCCACAGAAAGTGTTTATTCAGAACTTCAAATTTATTGCAATTATTTTGCAATGAAGAAATAGGGTTACTAAGTATTCTGCGCCACCAGAAATTTAGGCAGTGTAGCAAGCAATAGAAAACGACAGCACCAGACCACAGATGAGCAACATCTCCTATTTGGCCACAAACCAGCAAAGAGACAGCTCAAGTCCAAGAAAAGCCTCCTCAACGAAGTTGAATTTAGTGGAGCTAAAAGTACCAGACTTGCCTGATGGGAAGAGAGGCTTGACAATCTTCCAACAACAACAACCATGTCCATAAGTGCCAAAGAAGAACTCCCACCTGGTGCTGACTTAAGCTGGGCTGAATGAAAATGCCTCAACAGCTTAAGATCTGGTACAGGTTAAGTCACTGTAAAGTCACTCTCAAGAAATGGGATTACCTCAACAGTGAAGATGTGACATGTGAATGTGGTACTGAACCACAAACCATGGACTACCTACTAAGATGTCCCCTTCTGGAGCAGAAATGCAAACTAAACATCTAGCAGAATTCAATGATAGTGCGAAGGATTGTGGTAAGCTTTGGCTGAAACACAAGCGTGTGTGTAGACATGATAAGAAGAAGAAGAGTGAGTGTCAAACATCAGTAAACTTGCTTCTACGGGTCACCAGTCCTTTAAGTGCCCAAGCAGTGAAAGTTATATGAAAGTGATCACTTCATTTTTAACAATTTGTTGAGGAATATGTAAAGTTCTCAAAGCATATCAATTTTAAGTTCAAAATTGGATGAAATTTTAGCAATCTTCTCAATAGGAGCGAATGCATATTATTATATGTTCACTCTTCCCATTAAGTCTTCCTGTGGCTGTGTATATTGTTATTGCAGTTTATACTTCTCAACACACAAATCAATAAGTCTATCAATCAAAAAACATTCAGTTGAAAGAGCAGACACCTTCATCTTTGTTTATTTGCAGACCCGAGATAAAGCAGTACACCATCATGGGCCTGCGACCAGCAAGGAGCTATGTGGTGATGCTGGTGATCCTGGTGGGGGACATCTCCAGTCCTGGTACGGTTCATCTGCAGTCCAACAAGGAAGAGATTGATACCCTCTGGATACCTTGTAAGTTGTATTTTTAAAAAGAGTAATTTTTTTGTCAGTTTTGCAACAAAACAATTACTTGTTAATGTTTCATTGGAAATAATATGGAGTAATTTCCCAGTGTGAATATAGCAAAGAAGTCTTAAATTTGTCAAGTTCTTTCTCATTTTTATAGAAAAATATTTTTGTTAAGTTTTGCTTAGAATGTGTTCTATAATTTATGACTCACTAATATTACTTCCATCACATCTGCAGAAGGTATTTATCATTAAACTTGGTCATAAGTACATGTACTATAGCCAAATGTATGTGTGGGTGTTGTGGCACCATCTTGCCTCATTTGTGTCCTTTGTTAGATAATGTGGATGGAAACAAACCACTTAAGATTTATAGAACAAAAAGTAGGTTCATCAGGCAGTTATACTTGATACTTTTTAAACCGTAGATACTCATTACATAGAATTTGAACTTTTAAAAGAAACTGGAAAAAGACATCGCATTAATTGATTACATCAAATGTTTAGTGGTATTTACCCCCAACAACAAAGATGCACAGACGTTATATATTTACTTCAAGTTATACCTTACCTTCCATGCTATAAATATGCAATCTGGTCACATGACCTGATTCTAACGCACTTTAAACCGACTTTAAAAACATAGTTACCAGCCCAGCCCTTACCTCCATAATACCTCTACTAACCCTCACTTCTTTTCAGCGTGTTCTTATCACAACATCACTGAAACTGGTCTTAAAATTTCTTTATAAAAATGTTAACCTTTTCTAACAATTTTTTTCTTTACAACTTCTACCAGGCAGGTTTTTATGCTGTTGGGCCTTTTTCTGCTATCCTTTTCAAGTTTTCTGAGGTAAGACAAGGTAGCGATGGGACTGGGAATTCTTTGGTCCGACTCGCAGGACTTTCCCATTAAGCCTACACTAAGGACATAGTGTCTTTGCTTCCATCCGTACAAAACGGGTGTAGTTTGAGAGAGTCCCACTCTTGCAGCGGGTGTTTTTAGTCCCTAGAGCACCCAGTGTGCCTGTTTAGTGGACCTTTCGCCCCTGGGTTTAAGTGTTTTTTACCCTCAGCCTGCCCTTCCATGAGGAGAACCTAGCGTTATACTATGTATTATATTAACATATTAGGATATCTTCAGTACAAGTTCTCGTATGCATTAGGCCAACTTCTTCTTTCGATGTTGGCGCATGCGTATTGGGTTGACGTCACCACAGGGTATTTGTGGAGTCAGCTTCATACAGCTCCAAGGAGCTACAGTTGTTACAAGAGAGCCTATATTTTATTTAACGTTACCAGTACATATCGTGTGTTCGTTTCTCTTGCATATAATTTAGACTGAGTTTTTAATTTACGAGCTTGAGTTTTGGGGGGGATGGAGAGACCTTGGAGGGGTTTCCCTGGCGTCCTCTTTTCAGGAGAATTAATCTTTTCTTTTTATCTCCACAGACACCAAGTTACATAGTGGTTCGTGTTTTCCACGCTAACCCCTATGCTTTTAAAGAATTTATATTTTGTGCATTTTCTTGAGTTTTTTAACTTTTTCAGATAGTTTTTTTTGATGTACTAAATTGCTGTGGCTTGCCTCACTTTGTTTGACGTCTCTCGCAGACCCATCTTGCCCGCGTAAGGGTCGTAAGTACATCCCCCATGGGGGAGCCTTGGTGTAAGTATATATATATATTTTCTATATATATATTTTTATTTTTCAGAACGCTAAGAGGCGATATATATCATTATAGTCTCAGAGTTTCTGCTTACGTCATGACCACTGACTCATCGCTACTGAGCCGTGGAGGTCTGTATTAGTAGTTTACTTTGTTAACGTTTACCTGATTCACCTGCTGGAGGCCTCTGACTCGACGCTACTGAGTTGGCAGGGCCACGGGTGCGGTCTATCGGATGTAAGTTACCTGAGTCTTATTTTGATCAGCTATTTACTTTGTTATCTTTTACCCGACTCATCCCCTGGAGGCTTCTGACTTGATGCTACTGAGTTGGCAAGGCCATGGGTGCAGTCTATCGGATGTAAGTTACCTGAGTCTATGCTGATCAGCTAATTTCTTTGATAACTTTCACCTGATTCACCCCCTGGAGGTCTCTGACTCGACGCTACTGAGTTGGCATGACCACGGGTGCGGTCTATCGGATGTAAGTTACCTGAGTCTATTTTGATCAGCTAAGAGGCATCCTAGACGTAACTTTGGATAAACCACTAGCGCCCCCTTCTTGATGCTACTGAATCAGTGAGGCATATATTTTTAGTGGGTAACTCCTTTGTACACCGCTGTGGACTATGGTTCTGTGTAGGGACCAGTAGGGTCACAAAAAGGCGGCGCCCAAAGAGGTAATAAGTGAGGTATAAGTAATTATACGGCTAGCTGTTGATCCATTACATTACTTTCACGGTCCATATGGGTCCGCATGGCTCCAGTGATCGGCTCCATGGCCCGTGTTCACAGCTCCGTACAGGTCTGTGACACTTCCGTACATGTTTATTGGAAGGCTCCGTACAGGTCTATTAGACGGCTCCGTGGCCAACGGTTTTACGGGTCCATATGGCTGCAGTAAAAGGGTCCGTAGTTTTGTAACGGGATAAGATACACCGTGCGATAAACCCGGAAGTAGACCCGCTAGCTACGAAGCTACGTGGTCAGGTGATAAGTGACAATCTTCACAAGAAGTACAGCATCACGAGGGTTATTTTCTTCTTGTTTCTGTAGTCATTAGCTACGCAGTTCCGCAGCTGTGTGATCTGCCTCAGTAAGATTTTCCACGTTGAACGTTACAATTCCCCAATATTTTCACCAGTATCATGGACTCGGAGGACAGGTCCCCGAGTGTTGGTGCATTACACACCCAAGATGTCCCGCATGCATCGCATGTAAACGCTTCTTTTACTTACGCTCCGGTGATATCCAAAAGAAAAAACCGTGTACACCGCTGTGGACCGCGGAGGGACCAGTAGGCCCACAAGAGGCGGCGCCCTAAGAGATTAAAAGTAAGTTACAATTATTTTTACGGCTCGTTGTAGAGTCATTGGATTACTTTCACGGATCCATATGGGTCCATACGGCTCCGGTGATCGGCTCCGTACAGTCCCATGGCTTGTTTTTACGGGCCCGCCATACGGCCCTACGGTTTTGTACGGGTCATTCGACGGCTCCTTACGGGTCCGTACAGCTTCGTAACCAACCGCTTTTGGTTCCATACGGCTCCTGCGAATGTGACCGCATGGCTTCATAGTTTTTTTTAAGGGATAACGTACAACGTACGACAAACCTGAAAATAGACCCACTAGCTATGAAGCTACATGGTCAGGTGAGAAGTAAAAATCTTCAGAAGGAGTATAGCAACTATGAAGCTACATGGTCAGGTGAGAAGTAAAAATCTTCAGAAGGAGTATAGCATCACGAGAGCTATTTTCTTCTTGTTACCGAAGCCACCAGCTACGCAGTTCGACGACCTTGTGAGCTACCTTAGTAAGATTTTCCGCGATGAATGTCACGGTTCCGCAAAAATTGTCACCAGCATCATGGACACGGAGGACAGGTCCCTGAGTGTTGGTGCGTTACACACCCAAGATGCCTCACGATGCCTCGGGTGTAAGCTCTTGTTTAGATTACGAAGCTCGGTGGTTGGGTCATACGAAACCATCTTCACGACATCCGAACTACCGTGGATATGATTTTCGCATTAAACGTGACGTTCTGCTAAAAGTATAAGGAGATTGGTATGGTTTTACGTACAATGTACGGTAACCCTGGGAGTACCACAGCTTTACGGGTTCTCTGAACGGCTTTGTACTGGTCCCTACGGCTCCCAAGCCATGAGTTCACGAGTCAGGGCCACGACTATACAGCTTTACGGAACGGACCCTTACGGGTCTACGGAATGGACCCGTACGGGTCCACGGAACGGATCCCTACAGGTCTACGGAAGGGACCCATACGGATCCACGGAACGGACCCGTACGGGCTCCGCTGTTGTACGAGTTTTACAGAGTTACCAGCCCGTAGAGTATATGACGTACGTTAACCCTAAGTTAGAAATAGCTTCTCAGTGCCATCAGCCTGAAAGATTCTTCCTGCTCAACAACACTTCACCCTGGGAATTTTGCCGACGTTGGGCTTTTCACTCACTTTTCTCCCCTGGTCCTCTCCACAACGGAGCAGGTCCCGGAGTAGGGACAGAGAAAGAAGCAGGAAGCTCTAATGGGAAGAATTATAGTTTTATTTCATGGGAGGATGTTCCCTTCCTTCATGTACTTCTTTATAGCCAGACTTCCCTCTTGGATCACACAGGCTGTGGAGGACAGGCTGTTGCCTCCCACGCACCACCGGCCATCAGCGATTGATGCGTACTTTCGACACCCCTAGACTTGGCGAATGATGGAGAGGATGTCGTTGAAGTCTACCTTTGGGCTGAAGATGGTCTCACTGGAGACCTTGACCATCCTGGACAGAGGAGAGAGTACTGGCCGTGAGGGTGTTAGCGCTTTCCTCCTCACAGCGTACACCTCTGGCGAGAGACTGGCGGAGGCTCATAGCCCACTTCGCCAGGCCAGTGGACGTAGTTCCCATGTGCAAACATCACGCGAGGAACCTACGCCCTCTTCTGCTAGACCTTCGGCTGTCTTTTCCAGGACGCCTCAGTACCTCCGCTTTACACTTTTAGTTGGTGGCCACCCCCGTTCGGTGGTGGTGCACCTGTTGTGAGGAACCAAGTTTCCACTCATCAGACTTTCACCGTCAGTGCTGATGGATGCATCTTGGTCGTGGTAAACGGCACATTTCAGGTGACCCCCAATGACAGGAACTTGGGCAGGTACTTGGCCTATTTCACAGGCTGTACGCCGGGCATTTTTCACCTTTTACTGCTAGTGCTGAGCAGAGCAGTTCAGATTCGCGCTGACTTCCCACCACTGTTGTGGTCTCTCTTTTTCAGACAGAGAGGAACGGACTCTGAGAGTTTCTGGAATCCTTCCTCTCATCTCAGCACAGGACGAACTATGCCAGCCTTAGGGCCGCTTACCTCGGGCTATGATCATCTCGCTTCAGTGGAACCCGCACAGGATGGGTGTGCTTCCCATGGATGACCAGAGCGATCAGGACCTTATTTGGTCTCCCGGACGTAGGTCTGTCCGCGTCGTGGATGATCGCAAGCATCTCCTGATCCGCGGGTTTCAGGGTCAAGCATTTACTTTTCAAAGGGACTCACTATGTGAGTTACGTTTTCCGCCTTTCACGTTGATACCGAGAATGCTAAGCAAGGCGACGTACGAGCGATAGCACCCACTTGGCCCGGCCAACTGCGGTTCCCTCAGCTGCTCAAGACTTTGCAGGCTTCCCGTACGAACCTCTGGTTAGGGACGACTTTCAGGGCTCCGGCAAAGTGCACCACAGTCCCAGAGCACTTCGTTTGACTGTGTCGCCTTTGTCCACCAATCCTTGGCGTAGCAAGGCTTTTCTGAGGAGTTGTTCACCCCCCTCCCATTTTGGGGGCCCTCTTTCAGACTCGGTTCAGTCACGGTCTCTGAGATAGCTTCATTAGAAATGGCTCTGTTTAAAACCAGGAACATCTCAACCTGCCCTCGAATGGAGCGAGCCGGTTGAAGAAAAAGTTATATATTTCTTTGTTTCCCAAACCACAAAACTGTATACAGTTTCACCTCTCCAATGCTCCTTCAAGATAACAACTACTCCCACTGGTGTTACATGGTATTTTTAGTGACACACATCTGAATATAATGGCAATCCTTTGTAATATAAGTAGTAACCGTAATCAATGCTGGCATTGTTTGTCTTTGCTGCGGGGTAAAAAGGTGAAGTAAACTATGAGCATAGAAGTATTTATACCTCAATGTTATGATGCAAAGTTCTTGTGGAATGATGTGATTAATTTGTTGTTCAAAATTGCAGGCCAAATTTTAAGCAGTGCCTTTACTAATGTTGCAGCCATCCACCAAGGTTTTCCAGTTGGGTTGACGGTTGTTGATTTGCGACCACTGGAAAGATACACAGAGATCTCATCATACTGTGTCGCGAGACATTTTCCTCCGATGGATCGTCCAGAAGCAATCTCTTAAAGTAGTCGGCACTGTTCATGAAACGGCCAGGGTATGCACTTGGGTTGGAGGCATTTCCTCTTTCACTGGATTTTTCGTGCCGCCGTTTGGGAAAATGTACCCTTGTTTTTTCCTGGCTTACTTTACGAAGCACGTGCTACTCCACTAACTTTTGCTCTTATGAAGTTATGCGCTAACGATTTTTTTCCTCTGTCCGGGAATTCTTCAATTCGTTTTAGCTAGCACACGCTTTTTTCCCAATCGTGTTTTACTAGCCGGTTCCATCTCGTGGACGAACTCGGTTAGTTTTGTGACGTTATTGTAGACACTACTATGATGTTCATCTCGCGTCCAAACGCTCTTCCGATTGGCAGTTTTCTGAGTTTTTACTCGGGTTTACACAACGTTTGCCTCAGTTACTGTTAACGAATAGTGCATTGTTTGATTTGACTGTAACTAGAAGTGGTTTACTATTTTTTAGTACTTCCCACTCAGAGGGCTTTCGTCCTTAAGAGGATAAGGAATTTAGTCTCTTAAGTAGGATAAATCTAGTACAAGTTTTGGGTACCAGCCTTTAGAAAATTGAACTTTGACCTGAACTCCCTTCCGACCGATCCTTGGTTGCAATCTGATTGCATATTTATAGCATGGAAGGTAAGGTATAACTTAAAGTAAATTTACCCCGCTAAGTGTAGCAGGGATATTTACGAGAGTTATACTTACCTTCCATGCATCCCGGCCCGTCTCCCCTCTCATTCAGGCCTCGGGGGAATGTTAAGTGAGGGTTAGTAGAGGTAATATGGAGGTCAGGGCTGGGCTGGTAACTATGTTTTTAAGGTCGGTTTAAAGTGCGTTAGAATCAGGCCATGTGACCAGATTGCATATTTATAGCATGGAAGGTAAGTATAACTCTCGTAAATATCCCCGCTATGCTTAATTGCTTGTGTATGTCTGTTCATTTGTTTGTTTGGCAGGAACATTCCTTAAGTGTTAGTTATTGGATTGTGAAAATGTTTGGTGTGTGGCTCCATTAGTGCCCAAGAAAGAAGATGTAAATGTAAGGTGCAAGGGACTTTGGGAAGGCAGAAATGGAAGGATGGGTGATATTGGTGGGGACTTAGTTCAAATATTCAAATGAAATGTGTTCAGCAATGTATATATGCCCTGAAAGAGTATTAAAATACTGGTTTTGGCATGAAAGAAAATAGGAGAACCTCAAAAATATAAATGCTTGTCCTGAACAAAGAAATGAGACCAGAAAAGGAAACAGAAGGTGGATAATCGCAATGCATTTAGAATGCAAGTTCAATCAAAAGTTCAAAAGAGATAATTTTGGAATGAAATTTTCTAGGGGATGTATTTCTAGTTAGATTGTATAAAAGAACATACAATAAAGAATAACATGATGACACTCTAAGAAGTAAATAGCATCATGAAAATTTTCAGAATGACGGAGGTTTGAGTCCCCTGAGGGCTTTCAATTCATGATTTGCTTTTAACATCTTACATGAGGTTAAGTTACTGTATGAAGGAGTTTATAAATGATCAGAACCGAACAGAAATTAAATTATGTTATAAAGGAAGAAAGAGAAGTACAGGAATAAAAAGCAAAGATGGAGAATTAATTACAGGAGAAGATGAGATAAGGGATAGGTAAAAGGATCACTTTGAATCCATGTTAAACCAACCAATGGCTGAATGGTAGAAGCTTTAAATAAATGATGAGCTAGACGAGTTATTGGATGCTCATGACAAAGAGTTGCAGATAGATGAAAGTAGAATTACAACCCAAGAAGTGAGAAAAGTGTAAACAAAAATGAAAAAATGGTAAAGCAGCTGAAATAGATGATATAACTACAGAAATGTAGAAAGGTAGTAGAGAAGTCTCAGAAGAATTATTAACAGGGTCCGTTATTTGATAAGATAATGGAGGAAGAAAAGGTTCCTAAGACATCTAAGAAAAGCATAATCGTGGTAGTGTCCAAGAAAGGTGATTTAACAAGATGTGACAATTGCAGAGGGATTTCATTATTACAGACTGGGAACAAAATATTTGGAAGCTTAATATTGATAGATTTAAGGATGCTGTAGATGATTAATTGAGAGTTGAACAAGTCGGTTATAGAAGTGGGAGTGGAACAACAGAACATATATTCTTATTAAGAAACAATAGAGCAGAGCATAGAATGGAGAGCATTACTGTATCTAAACTTTGTTGATTTTACAAAGGCTTTCAAAAGTGTTAACAGAAATATTTTAAGGAAAATAACGAAAAGGTATGGAATCCCACAAAAGTACATTAACATAATACACGATTGATATGAAGAAAGTGTAAGCGCAGTAAATTTTGATGGAAATTTTTTAGACTGGTTCATTATCAACACAGGAGTCAGGCAAGGATGTGCAATGTCAGGATTCCTCCTCATCCTAGCATTAGACATGCTAGATGGATTATGAAGGCAACCACAGACAACCATAGACTTGGAATCAGAAGGCAAGCACAGACAACCATTGACTTGGAATTAAATGGAACATGTACACAACATTAGAAGATCTGGATTATGCTGATGATATTGCTTTAATTTCAAACACATTGGAAAATCTACAGAAGAAAACATTTCGACTTCAAGAAGTTGGAACATATGTTGGGCTTAAAATGAATGAAAAGAAGACAAAGACAATGGGGATGA
Organism: Chiridota heheva; assembly: GCA_020152595.1. Taxonomy (NCBI): domain Eukaryota; kingdom Metazoa; phylum Echinodermata; class Holothuroidea; order Apodida; family Chiridotidae; genus Chiridota; species Chiridota heheva. Next base: position 794,956 of record JAIGNY010002731.1, on the reverse strand, counting down.
ACAATAAACGTGGAAGAGCAATAACTGTATCAGATAACAAACTAGAAGATGTAGACAAGTTTGTATATCTGGGAACAACAATCTAAAGATGGAGGCACTAAAGATGACATAAGAAGGAGAATCTCCTTAGCACTGACCACATTTAAACAACTTAGTAAAATATGGAATTTAACCCTTACTCTACCAGCACTGTTTTGAAAATGCGCTCGGGAGGCGGGGCCAAAGACGGGGCACCCAAAACGGCGATAATATCGCCGCGTGGTAGAGTAAGGGTTAATCAAGGCGTGATTATTGAAGGGTCCTCTGTCTTCCAGGCAGAAAAGTCGGGCCCCTTTCGCTTTGGGACCCGCTGGGCGCCCACCGGGATCATGCTGCCTATATTTTCGGGTTGGCGATATGTCGGGGTTGATTAACCCTGACTCTACCAGCACTGTTTTGAAAATGCGCTCGGGAGAAGGGCCAAAGGGGGCACCTAAAACGGCGATAATATCGCCGCGTGGTAGAGTAGGGGTTAATCAAGGCGTGATTGTTGAAGGGTCCTCTGTCTTCCAGGCAGAAAAGTCGGGCCCCTCTCGCTCCCGGGACCCGCTGGGCCGCCCACCGGGATCATGCTGCCTATATTTTCGGGTTGGCGCATATGTCGCGGGTTGATTAACCCTTACTCTACCAGCACTGTTTTGAAAATGCGCTCGGGAGGCGGGGCCAAAGACGGGGCACCCAAAACGGCGATAATATCGCCGCGTGGTAGAGTAAGGGTTAAACATATACAAGAGAAAAACCAAACTTATAATTTTTCCCACCAATGTTGTATCAGTGTTACTTTATGGCTTTGAAAACTACAAGTTCAACAAATCGGATAAAAATAAATCGGACATATTTCGGAGGAACTGCCTAAGGAAAATCATGAGAATAAGACATCTACTGAAGATCAGCAATGAATTATTTGAAAGAAGATAGACAATACCAATTAGCAAGACAATTTATACAAGAAGATGGACATGGATTGGGCATGTGCTAAGGAGAGAAAATGATTACTATGCAAAAATCGCATTGTCGTGGGGCCTGGAGGTAAGCAGGAAAAGAGGAAGACCAAAAACAACTTGGATTAGGACAGTTGAGAAAGAGAGGAAGGAGCTTGGGTGGAATAGTTGGAGGAGGGCGACAGAATTTGCAAGAGACAGAAAGAAATGGAAGAAGCTACTCCTCCATGAAGCCTCAATCTCCACAGGCAGGAGAGGAGAGCGGTTAGGTAAGAAGAAACGAACAAAAACAATCATTCTTTTTCTCTTTTTTGATTTCAAGCTGAGCCATATCCAGGGACTCCTTTCAGCCTGGAGGTGCTAGAAACTACTGTAACATCCATTACTGTGAAGTGGGAATCGCTGCCTTTTGAGATTGCTGAAGACATCGCTGGATGGCGGTTGATGGTCATGGATGAGGTATTTCCAAGTGACAATTTTAGCCCCTACCATCATTTATTGCTACAATCTTGGACAATACTCCTTGGATAACTTTGTGAAAAATTGTAATGCTTATATCAAGATCTTTTTCTATTCTTTGTTATTAACCATCTTCTTTCTATTCTTTGTTATTGAACATCTTTTTCTATTCTTTGTTATTGAACATCTTTTCTATTCTTTGTAATTGAACATCTATACATCATGAATAGTGGCACTTTCTCTATGTGGTTCTTCATTCTGTATTCTATCATTGTTAATTAGTATTCTTTTTATTCTTAAGACATTTGCATGATTTCCTTGACGTTCCCAGTATCCCGGCCCCTACCCTACTTTAATATCTTAACCCCTTACCTCCCACTGCCACCCCATTCAACATTGACCATTCTTAATGTTTGTTTTTTCTCAAATTAGGCTAAAACACAAAAAAAGTCCAATATTAAAAAGGGGGATTGAAAATTGAGGAAAGAAATAATGAAGAATCATAACACTAAATATTCAAGTCTTTGCAATGCTAATCTGTTCTAACAGTTTGTCCAAGATTGTAAGTATATTTTCAAGGAAAAGAGATGGCAGAGCAAAGGTTTTAAAGAATCTTTTTCAGTTACATGAGCTTAGTGATAGTCATGTTATAGAGTTTGTGAAACTAGAGACAGTTTAATTGTTTTAAAGTGTAATGGAAATACTAATAACTCCCATGGAATAAAAGGAAAGAATTGATTAGTTCACAGCATTTCTACATTTTCAGCGCTGATTAAACACATTTGTGACGTCATAAATAAATGTTTTATTTTAGGATGAGCATTCTGTGGTGGAGTCAGAGATAGTTGAGAAATCTTCCTTATCTTACACAATCAACAACCTAGTGGAGGGGCAAACCTACCACCTTCAGCTCTTGGGCCTGTGGGACAATGGAACAGTTACCCATGAAGTACGATCTGTTACAATTGCAGTCACACTACCCATTTCACGTAAGTACCTCACTCTAAAGAGACCGTATTACCAAGTTATCATCAAAACGTGTTGTTTTTCCATGTATGAAATCTCTGTAATTTATGTTATTTTCTAAACAATATCAGATTGAATGATGCTAAATATGGTGCTACCGCAGAGTGTTTGGGAAAAGTAAGAAGGTTGTGCTGTTGCATGATCTTTCTGTTCTCTTTCATGATTCCCGTCCATCTGATCATATTAGTGTTGCTGCTGTTAAATGTGTACACATTGATCAAATGTTTGATGCATTTAATGTTGAGGAAATAAGCATTTGAGAAACACCGGAAAATGAAAATATTAGGGACACATGTAGACAATAGTATATTATCTTATTAAATAATGTTAATTCTTGTGTCAATTACAAAATAAAGAGCTAAAACCAATTTGATGGACAAAAATGGAAAGATAACATGAATGCAATTATTTCAAATTATTTTGTTCATGCACTTTTAATCAATAATTTTATATCTGAAGTTTAAGGGGTCCTAATGTTTTGGAGTAGATGTTTGAGGTAAAAAGTGAGATAATACGTTAAACAGATAAAAAAAATGGTTGTGTAATGTGTACAAGGATAAACAAAAGGAGGCCGTAGATTTTAGAATCTTTATTTACTTCTTCTTTTAGGGGAGAAGGGTTGGGAGTGAGAGGCACTAAAAGTGGTAAATAATGGATATTAATACTGAAAGTGTACAGAATTGTTGAGTATAATTTTGATAACCTTTGATTCTGTTGCAGAAAGCCAGGGTCACAGCGCAGGACGGAAAGTGTTCTTGGGTCTTCTGTTCTTCTTTGTGATTTTGTTGATTCCTGTCATCGTACTCATGTACTTTAAGATCAAGAAGAGATACAGTAAGCAATACGATGTCTACAGTACAGCAATAAACTTTGGCAATACCACCAGATATGAGGATGTTTATGAGGAAACAAGTCCACCTGTGAGTGTCTTAGATCAATCCTCTTTTAAACATTTATGCTCATTTTTCTACTTATTGCATAGGTTTCATCCCATTTTTTCAAACAACTGCAGCTTTTTTGATAAGTTAATAATATATTTTCAGTTTTCATCTTGAAGCTGGAAGCACAGTGGTTGAGAGTCAAACACATATTACAACGGTTCTGAGTTCAATGCCCTGCATGAGTCCTACTTGAGCAAGACACTCTATTCCACTTGCCTCAGTCCACTCAGCTGCTGAATGAGTACTAGCCCTGCTGGGGAGTAATTTGTGATGGACTGGTATCCTGTCCAGGAAGAGTCATTGATGCTCATAAGCTTGCACCACAGAAATGGGGTCTATCATGTCCTCATTAACTGCCCCCTGTGCAACCTCCCCAGAGCTTCCTTCACTCCTCACAATTCCATTGCTGAGCTCTTCCGAAAAATTCCCCGGATAAGATTATCTCCTTTCTTCATCATACCTCCCTATACAATTATATTTAGTCTTCCTCTCCTACCTCCCTGCCTCCTTTTTTGATTTCTTTTTTACACCATTGCAATTCTTTTTATAATCCTAGCTTCATGTCTATTGACTCTCAACCTTTTCTCAGATTCTTCCTCTTAACTTTTTTCTTACCTCTGATATAAGCGCTAACCTCTCTGGCACAATTTGACCTTTGCTGTCGTGGTGCCGTTAAGTCTCCCCAAACAACAAACATGTGGGTCTTAATGGTCCAGGAGAGAAAGCTCCCTTGACTTTTAATGCTATGATCTTGAATTTCTGAAATGTCATTTGTACTTACCAACAAAACTTACAAAATAATAAAAATCTTAACATTGGCAAAAAATTGAAATAGGCTAAATAACATGTAATCATAAGTCATGCCCACCATGCATATCAATAAAATAGAACCTGTTGACAACATTACAAGTATGATGCAGAACATGCATACTGTTGCACATTTATCTCTGTTTCAAGAATTTTACATAAAGCCTTACCTACATGACATCACTACCAAATAACAGGTAGTGACAAAAATACAGATCATAGCTCATCTGTGTACCCCATAATGACATGTGTGCAATGTGTTTTGGAGCATTTTCACATTACGACACATATTAGTGATAGAACCTGTTGACAACATAAGCATGTACACAATAACTGACAAATAACATGCAAGTATGATGCAAACTCCCATATGCTTGCTTTAAACATATCACTTTTTCAAAAATTGGTTATATATTAAGCACCCCTCCCCCAACACACTTAGTAATAAGCATGACATCACCAACAAAAACAATAGGGCACACAAACGAACTATGGGTTATCTGTGTACCAAATATGACCTGTATACAATGTATTTGTTCTTTACAAGCTCTTTTCAGCAAAACCAAGAGCTGTGAATATTTATGATATTCAACAATTTTACACCATGAATATGTATACACTAACTAACAACGTAAATACACCAAGTATAAATCAAAACAGACATGAAGCCGTTAAAATATGAGCATTTGAAGATTTTTACATTAAGCCCCGCCTAGTCATTGTAATGCATGATGCATATCATCACCACCAAAAACAATAGAGCAAATCTACAGACCATGGGTTATTTGTGTACCAAATGTGACATGAATGCATTTTATAGTTCTTGAGATACCGTGTTTACAAGCTCTTTTCAGCAAAATCATATTAAGCCCACTTACTGGCATATTAAGCCCACTTACTAGGCATATTAAGCCCACTTACTAGGCATATTAAGCCCACTTACTAGGCATATTGATTTATTTCAACGTTTTTAAACCATGAACACTAACACACTACAGTAGCTAACATCATAATTATACCAAATATCAAACAAAACAGACATGTGATTGTTAAAATATGAGTATTTCAAGATTTTAATATTAAACCCTGCCTACTCATTAATATGCATGACATCACCACGTAAAACGATAGGGCACATCTACAGACCATGGGCTATCTGTGTACCACATATGACATGCATCCAGTGTATCATTCATGAGATATCATGTTTACAAGCTTGTTGTCACAGACACACATACACCCACATACATACCCACGCAGGCCAGCATGACTGCATAGCCCAAAAATCTTAACACTGGCAGAAATTAAATATAATTTTTTGTTTGTGCACTCGTTAAATTTTTTGCAACTATTGAGCTAGTGAGCAAAAAAACTTAGGCATTCTGTTTGTGTAAATATTAAAAATGCAGATTAAAGGAATTATTAGAGATGGAATCAATCTCAAAATTGATGCAATTTGGATGTTTCACGTATTCTTTTCTTTGCTTGTTTAGAATCTTACAAGGATCCAAGGAGGAAGTGAGGATAATTTGCTTGACCCTCTTGACCCAGTCAGAAGAGACAGCGAGGCAGGACTGCTGGAAAGAAAGCAGGTTAAAAGGCAATCACTGCTTGACAAAATATCATAAGATTATTTCAGTTGTGTAGTTTATAATAAATTCTATGCAAAAGATCTGAGAGGAATAAACTAAGGTTTATCTCCCCTTCAGGGAATGTACAGTACTGATGAAAATGTCATTTATCTTTTGACTTTCTAGATGATATGAAGGTTTGTAGACCTAAATATTCCTGAATATTTTGCTTATTTGATGTTCACTCACTCAGACCTAAAAGTGTAAAGTGGGTTGTCACACTAATAATATTTTCATGTTAGTGGAAGTATTGGTTTAGGGTTACCCAGGTTTATAACGTCCCGACAGAACTCCCCATTGACAGAACTCCCCATTGGAGTATTTACATCACATGGCCATTACATTAATCAACTGTGGAGCACTGGTTGGAGACCCACCAGGAAACAAACTCTGGATGCTAAATCAGGAAACCGAAGCTTTATTGCACTACCACTAAATTGATAATACACTTTCTCTCTTCCACTTGCAACATGATACCCTTTGGCAGTTTTAATTATCATTCTTCTGGTGGTTGTTACAAGATGCCACTAAATAGTGAGTATATACATTAGTGAGATGACTGAAAATTGGAAATAAATTAATAGGGATTTATGTAGAATATATGAAAAGAGTTGGTCAACTTGCTGCGATTTTGAGTCTTTCTCAAACAAAGTTTTTATGTCATAGTATCAAGGACTTCTTTTAGCCTTGGGTAAATCAATTGATATGAAAGGAAATAGCTCATTTTAACGTTGATTTCTCATAGTACATTACATCCATGTTTAACATTTGAATTGACACAATATCAGAGATCTTAATGACTAATTTTTCACACACACACACAAAAAAAATGTTATTGAAGATCTTGGGCCATTTTACTGTTGCTGCGCTACATTCTGATTCTAGGTAATTACTATATACCATAAATTTAGAGGCAAAGCTGTACAGGAATGAGTTTAATTATGGTGCTATTTAAGATGTTGAAAGAGTTCAAAAAATGTAATACTTGTAAGTTGTAAAGAATCACTTTTCAAGAGATATAATGTGTTGTATCAAAATGACTTAATTTTAAGAAAATAATTTCTTGAAGATCTTGGGCTATCTTACTCTTGCTACACTTCATTATTTGCATTTCTCAAATATTAATCTGCTACATCTTGACGACTTATACTTTAAGAACTATTGTTTTGAGCAGTTAATGCTTTTAAAAGAGTGAAACAAGAAGTCATTTTCCATGCTTCCTGAGGACCTAAGTTTTCTTTCATTTCAATTGCTGACACATCTTTCCGAGGGTAACACAACAACAAATTGTTGGTTTTGTTCTCTGCGATCATTGTTTGCTATCTTGTTGACATGGGTAATATAAGTAAGAGATCATTTCAGCAATACTGATCAGTGAGTGCTATTTATTCAATGAGGTTTAAAGGTGTATGGACAGGTAAAAATGTGATATCCACCAGCAAGAGCTGTAAATTCTGCACAGAGCAGTCTTGAAATTATGACAGTAACATCTGCAGTTTCTAAGGCATGACTAATCATAGTTAAAGAATTCTTAATGTGTGCAAAAGTTGTGTAAAGAGAGGAAAGCTGAAACTCAAAATCTTTAATGTATTTCTTTAAAATTCTGTCCTAAATTTCAGTCCTTAAAATCATCCGACTTTTTCCTGCTGCTTAATTTTGATAGAGGGTATGAATAATGAAAATTCAAAATGTTTTGGTCAAATTCAACTGCTCCCATTCAAAGAGTGGTGGTGAAGAAATGAAAACAATAGGTTAACATAAGGGAATTAATAGTTTTAGGCTTTTTTTGTGATGTCACAAGTTAAATTTGCATATTTTATTATAATAAAGCTCTAAACTGTAAAATGGTCAGTATTCAACGTATTTTGATTAAATTGTTTGTTATTTTCATGGGCTTATAGCCTATTTTCATGGGCTATAGCCTATTTTCATGAGCTATTGTCATGGGCTATAGCCTATTTTCATGAGCTATAGTCTATTTCATGGGCTATAGCCTATTTTCATGGGCTATAGCCTATTTTCATGGGCTATAGCCTATTTTTGTGGGCTATAGCCTATTTTCATGGGCTGTAGCCTGTTTTCATGGGTTATAGCCTATTGTCACGGACTATAGCCTACTTTCCTGAGTTATAGCCTATTTGTATGGGCTATAGCCTATTTTCGTGGGCTTTAACCTATTTACGTGGACTATAACCTATTTTCGTGGGCTATAGCCTATTTCCATGGCTATAGCCTTTTTTCATGGGCTATAGCCTCTTTTATGGGTTATAGCCTATTGTCACGGGCTATAGCCTACTTTCCTGAGTTATAGCCTATTTTCATGGGCTATAGCCTATTTTCGTGGGCTATAACCTATTTTCATGGGCTATAATCTATTTTTGTGGGCTATAGCCTATTTTCATGGCTATAGCCTATTTTCATGGCTATAGCCTATTTTCAGGGCTATAGCCTATGGCTATAGCATATTTTCATGGGCTACAGCCTAATTTTATGGGCTATAGCTTATTTTCATGGGCTATAGCCTATTTTCATGGTTTATAACCTATTTTCATGGGTTATAGCCTACTTTCCTGGGTAATAGCCTATTTTTATGGGCTATAGCCTATTTTCATGGGCTATAGCCTATTTTTCTGGGCTATAACTTATTTTCGTGGGCTATAGCCTATTTTCATGGCTAAAGCCTATTTTTATGGCTATAGCCTATTTTCATGGGTTGTAGCCTATTTTCATGGGCTTTAGCCTATTTTCATGGGCTATAGCCTATTTTCATAGTTTATAGCCTATTTCTATAGGCTATAGCCTATTTCTATAGGCTATAGCCTATTGTCATGGGCTATAGCCTATTTTCATGGGTTATACCCTATTTTCATGGGTTTTAGCCTATTTTTATGGGTTGTAGCCAATTTTCATGGGTTATAGCCTAAATTCATGGGCTATAGCCTATTTTCCTGGGTTATAGCCCATTTTTATGGGTTATAGCATATTTTCATGGACTATAGCCTATTTTCTTGGGTTATAGCCTATTTTCATGGGCTATAGCCTATTTAAATGGGCTATAGCCTAATTTCATGAGCTATAGCTTATTTTCATGGGCTATACCAAATTGTCCTGGTTTATAGCCTATTTTCATGGGTTAAAGCCCACTTTCCTGGGTTATAGCCTTTTTCCTGGGCTATAACTTATTTTCGTGGGCTATAGCCTATTTTCATGGCTAAAGCCTATTTTCATGGCTATAGCCTATTTTCATTGGTTGTAGCCTATTTTCATGGGCTTTAGCCTATTTTCAGGGGCTATAGCCTTTTTTCATGGGCTATGGCATATTTTCATGGGCTATAGCCTATTTTCATGGGCTATAGCCTATTTTCACTAAGTATAGCTTATTTTCATGGGCTATAGCTTATTTTCATGATCTATAGACCATTTAAATGGGCTTTTGCCTATTTTCATGGGTTATAGCCTATTTTCATGGGCTATAGCCTATTTTCTTCCGATTAAGCTCAACTTGTTGCCACCTGTCCGGTAGATCTTTATGTCTTAAGTTAGGCAGAGTAGAAAGAGAGGATGACCAACTCACTGCCAGCATATTATTTTGCATATTCTCATTAAATTTAAACCTGGTAGGTCAGTCATGACATTTACCTCCTGTAACATTATGTCTCTTCTCTGATTTTAGACAATTTCTATTTGCTGCAATTTAGAGGCAATGCTGTAAAGGAATGAGTTTGAATATGGTGCTATTTAAGAAAAAGTTCCAGAAGTGAAACATTTTAAAGTTTTAAAGAATCACTTTTCAAGAGGTACAACATGTTTTATCAAAACTTTTTTGTTGTTGTCAGTATTTCCTTTTATTTGCATTTGTCTGAAAACATAGTTCTAGAAGATTATTTTCCATATTTGAATTAGGGTTATTATCTTCCCCCTTTTACAATGAACATCATTCAAAACTTATTTGTCCGGACTCTGGATATGAATTTACAGCATATGTTCTGTGTTAATTCACTTGATTAACTGTGTAAAGGCACATTACACATATCATTTGTGCAAAATTTAACAAAAACCATTCTTATTTCCCAAAAGTAGCCAGAAAGTAACGTGTTTATGTGAAGTTGCCATTTTGTCTTAAAAGGACATCTATTTAATTTCACAGTTTTTGTTTCAATATATTTCATAAGTTCAAATCATTTGGAAGGTGTGTGTTATGTTGAATATCCCCGTTGTTTCAACATAGTTTACGAGCAAGTACAAGAGTAGCAACCATAAAGACGTTTCACAATATGAACACCATTTTACTTGGGCCGAGGGACACCTAGTAACCTATTCCTGACATTCTTATTGTGCCATTGATCAGAAAGTGACTTATTATGGAACCAAAATATTTCTGTATTTAATTACAAATATTGGAATAAGAGAATATAAAGATGAATATAAAAATATCTTTTACTGAATGGTTTGGACTACTTAAATTACTGTTTGATTAAATTTTAAATAGATAAGAATATAACTTGATTGTAGCTTTACTAGTTGGTGCAAGTAATGTGATGATACTATGTGACACCCACTGGTTGGCGTAAGTGGTAGAACATCCACCTTTCAGCCAGGAGGCCTGGGTTCAATCCAGGGTCGTGTCATACCAGAGACTTAAAGGAATATTCCCATGTATTTTCATTTTTTCATATTTGATAGAGAAAATTTTAGAAACAAAAGTGATAAAAAACTATGTTAATATCTTCTTCCGTTTATGGGTTACAAAATTTTAAAGTATTTTTGAATTTGGACAAAAGTGACTGATTGGCAACATTTGTGATGTCATAGAGACAATTTCAACAAAACGTCTTTTGTATTTCTTTAAAAATGGTTTTTTTTTTTCTTATTGAATATGTAATGTTACACCAAAAAAAAAATGTTTTTTGTAAATTTTATATTCCACCCTATCTCTATAATGAACTAAAAATGCTGTTCGATAATGTAAAAAAGTGTGATTAAATTGATAAGAAATACATAAGAACTGTGTTGGAATTATCTTGATGACATCACCAGGCTGAAGGACAAATACTGTACGAGGTGATTTTAAGAACAATTTTCTTTTCTTGATTTGTTATAACTTCTAAACGGAATAAGATACAGTATTAACATAGTTTTTCACCACTTTTTCTTTTTAATTTTCTCTATCATATATGGAAAAAAAAAATATCCATGGGAATATTCCTTTAAAAAAAGGTGCATAATTCTTTTATTTAAAAGTCCATCAATGAATTAACATCATATCATTCAGGAGGATTTTACACGTTTTCATAATTCATTAATAAATGATTTTGTTGGATGATCCACTTAATATTGATACGGCAGAATGTATTAGAAAAGCATTTGTGAAGCATTGTTATTTTTCAAAGATGCCAGTTATACATTGATTATTGAAATCATTTTTGGTTTACCGATATTTCTTAACTTCATTTACCTGCGTGTGTCTGAAATATAAGAAATGGGTTTTTTTTGTATCCGGAGTAATTTTCTGTTTCCTTGTTCAGAGAAGAACTAGAAAGTGCTGCATAAATTAACAGAGTTTAGATTGTTTTCTTGGCTTCCATCTTAAATAGCTTTAGTTCAAAACTTTTCAGGTGAATTGATGTGTGCTTCAAGAGTCTTTTAATTTTTATGTTTTGAAGATAATTTGAAATTCTTCAATAAGAGAAATATCAAGTGAACTGAAAATCCTATATAAAAGGAGTACCAAGAGTGTATTTATGTTTGAGGTAAAGGGCTTACAGTTTTAATTTGTATCTTGTGGACTTGTTGAACCAATAATCTTATCTGATGTTCAGTTTTAGTGATCAAAAAATAATGGGAGTGGAATAGGTTCAAAGTGCTGATTCCTGAGAGGAACCACATCTAGATTGTGTAAAGTGTTGTTTACAGGCACATTGCTAGAACTGATTATTTTTTGGCTTTGCTTTTTATATTGTTTTCAAAAGAGCCATTTTGGGTTCAACCATGAAATGATTAGATTTTATTCCAAAAATTTAAGGGGCAACTTTATAAAAATCACTATTTAATATTTCAAATTGTAGTGGTTATATTTGAAGAAAATACTTTTTCATTTTTGTAAAATTGTATAGAAATTTGAAAAATGTATTTATTCAATAGTGTATTTCATAAGCTAAAGTTAATAGTTACATTTGATATGTCCAGTGTAAGCAAAACAACTAAGCATCAGAAGGTACTCTGATTTGCTGCTATACATAACAGAGTGGTCAAATAAGAACAATATCTTTAAATTGAAAAAATCCTTTGTTAAATCAAGGCAGCTATTTAAATGTAAATACTTTTTATCAAAATTTGTGATATGTAAATTAATCTTAGATGCATATAGGTAGGAAGTGTTTGGGGAGGGCTTTACCAGTTACAGAAGTGGGGAAAAATTGATTTTCACTTTTAATGGAATAGGCAGAAAATACTGATCAGTGCCAGAAAATCAATATTTTTACCCAAATTCTGACCGATGTAAATCTTGGCATGCAGATCAAATGCACATGTTTAAGATAAGCAAATTGCCCCTAAAAAAGTATGAAAGCAAAAAATAAAAATTCTAATTTAGTTTTTAATTTTATGTGTGGG
>JAIGNY010002731.1:725000-777500 GCA_020152595.1 Chiridota heheva | reverse complement strand
TGCCCGTTATTATCTGCTATATATTGTTTAATTTGAAAACATTTTGCCATGTGTGTTCTGACACGCATTGTATTTTCCACTAATAAAGTCGTAATATAAAAGGTCAAACTGGTACATTTTGCGTGCGGTCTCGAATTGTTTGTGCAAATATTCTCTCAAGTTTTGCTATAGGTGTATTGCTGTAATATTCCGATTTTAGCAAACAATTCTTCTTCACATGTTTGCAAATTTGGGTAATATTACTGTTATACGTGATACTTTATTAGCTCATCTGTACGTGAAGTTAATTTTATTTATATATAAATATATATATATATATATATATATATATATATATATATATATATTTATATATATATATATATATATATATATTCATATATATATATATATATATATATATATATATATATATATATATATATATATATATATATATATATATATATATATATATATATATATATATATATATATATTAAATATATAATATATATATATATATAAATATATATATATATATATATATATATATATATATATATATATATATATATATATATATATATTTATATATATAAATATATATATATATATATATATATATATATATATATATATATATATATATATATATATATATATATATATATATATATATATATATATATATATATATATATATATATATATATATATATATATATATATATATATATATATATATATATATATATATATATATATATATATATGCCAATAATAGGCAGACTTTACTTTAACAAATACAAAGTTCACAAAAGTATTGCTCATGTCCATGATACAAACCGATTGGTCTGTTGGTTGTGTATTTTCCTAAACTAAGGTGGTGTTCAGTGCGATTGCTTGTGTACTTTCCTGAACTATTAGGAGTTCAGTGTGTGATTGGTTGTAATTATTTCCTAGACTATTATTAATTCAGGGTGTGTGGATAATTTTGAAAGACCATTTACAAGGTCACAACAATTTATCCTGAATATGGATGATCAAAGCAGTGGAGTGTTTGTGGTAGCATTGTTGAGTTACATGCAGGACATGTTGCGAATGTAGAAAGATTAGTACAGCTTGGTTCGGGCTGGCATGCTGAGTGGGGAGAGTAGAAGGACTGGGGATAATTTGAAATCACAATTCAATAGAATAACAACCCCAGACTTTCCCAAAAGGGAGAGGGGGTGGGTGAAAATTAGGTAATCATAACATTTCTAACTCCTCTTAACTAAATGAGACAACAAATTGTAATTATTTACTGTAAAGAACAAGGGCACATAGTAACTTTATCCAGTCTTAGAAAGAAAGAAAAAAAGGTTTATCCTAAATATCTCAATGCAATCTTAGTGTAAAAGTAGCACAGATCATTTGTTTTGAAAGTCAAGGTCTATCAAATGGAATGCAGGTCACCCTTAGGGGCCATACTGTTGTAATCAATCGGATGTTCAGTCAAAATTTGTTAAACAAAAATATTTGCTGACTTATGTAACTATTCTGACTGGAATCAGTAAGCTATGATTTTGATGTAATGCTGTCAGTGAATCCCTTTTGGGAATACAGCTACTGTAAACTTGCTTTGGAGAGTGACCCTATCATTTGTAAATGGTGTTTGGTGGTATTTTTTACTTCTTAGTTGAATATACTTTGTATGATTGATTTGATGTAGACAGATCATATAGGTCATTGAGGTGGTTTAAGCAAATGAAGAGTAACAATGCTAGATTGTGTCTGGTTATTGCAACTGCAACCGTACATGTTTGAAATTGATAACATACCTGGTGTGCAGAACAAAAGTTCCGATGCACTTCCTCTGTATTGATATGTAAATCTATTTTCCAAATGTTGTTCCCCGGGTGTGGATATTTGAATGTTGCATGCTTTGTTACTCACCAAGTTGTTTTAACAACATACAACAATGTACTTTATATGAATGCGATTGTGTATTATATAATTACCATGTTTTTTTTGTGTTATAGTAGGTAGATGTGCGCAATTTGCTGGATGCACAGTGAAGTATAGTAGGTTTGGAATTTGCAGGTAATCTTGTATTTTACGCAGTATCTGTAGGTCCTAATTTTAAAATCAGTTGCTTTAAAACAGCACGGCTGTTTTCTTTATGATGACAATTATGATGACATTGTGCATTTTCAAAAGTGTCTCGTCTTTTGCGAAGAAACAAAAAAAATAAAGGCTTACCTATTTTCCCACAGATTAACACCCCACCCCTTCCCCTGGTTACGCCCCTTTCCCTGGTTACGCCCACTGGTTACGCCCTGGTCCCACGCCCCTGGTCCCACCGAGATCTCATAAGGATCCTGTCTGCGCGCGCAAAGAATATCTTAAAAATCATAATTTACGGCTTGTTGTTTGCCTGCTTTTCAGGCCATTTCCAACAAAATGTATACACATTCGGTCAAATAAGATGATGAACTGTATGCTTTGGTCCCCACTCTCCCGTTCATGCATCTTCAAACTGTGCACTTAGTTCTTCTTCCTGATCCCTCCCGCTTTCGGCGGCCCGTAAGCTTGAAATGTTTTTAACTGTCTAATGGGTTTTGTGCCAGTTAAAACTTATGATAATGAAATGCGAACCACTTTGTAAATATTACACAATATTGAACTCATGACAGCTATATACAAATATGTAGAGCTGTAGAGACATTACTGTTTACAGCTTCTTGGTGTAACCAGTTTTATTTTTAGTTGACATGCAATTAGTCTTATTTTATCTAAAATTGAGCAAACACTATACATACTGTTTGTGTTTTAGTTTGCAAAAGATAAACAACTTTAAAAGATATCGTATCAAAGATACGACGATAATATTGAATTCATGACAGCTATCTACATATATGTAGAGACATTTCTGTTTGTAGGTAGGTTCTTAGTGTAACTAGTTTTATTTTTAATTGACATGCAGTTAGTCTTATTTTATCTAAGATTGAGCAAACACTATACATGCTATTTGTGTTTTAGTTTGCAAAAGATAAACAACTTCAAAAGATATCGTATCAAAGAAAACCTCCGACAACCAATTTTGGTGAACAATCTAAGCACAATTGAAGTCGGAAATCCAAAAGGCGTCGCTGTGCTTGCTGGGACGTGTTTGTAACATCTCCAGGGTCGACAATTGTAAAGTTTGACTTTCAGACGTTTTTCAGACATTTACACGTTTACTATCCTGCTAGATAATTATATAGCTTACTAACTGTTTATTTTGTACATTCTGTTAGCATTGCTATGAATGTGCAGGAATGAGCGTTACCAAGGGGGTGTGGGTGCAGCACCTCCCCATCTAACGAAAAATATTTCTGGAAAATATTTCGGTTTGTTGCAAAAACCAAGCTACCAACACTTTGATAGAGTGCTGTACAGTGCCGTAATTCCCCCTAATGAATTTCTGGCACCTCCAAATAGAATTCTGGCCCTAAATTGTGAACAAGAATAAAAGAAATTTACACATGATTTTGTAAGACATTATGATTATTCAAATTCTCCTTATCAAGTGCCCAAATTGACTGCATATTTTTCTCAAAGCGTCCAATTGTTTCGTATATTGGTCGTAAATCTCCCGATATTATGCGGTCTTGATCTGAAACGTTTAGTGTCGCCACTGTATATACGGACTGATCTTTGTATTTTTAAATTTCAGTTGGGATGCAGCTATATGCAGCTATATGCCATATACTTCTGTATGCGTTCAAAATAATTTCAGGATTCCCGTAATATTATATTTCCCTGCAGTGGTAAGGTATCATCTCAGCATAAGCCTTTTTTACGTATGTATATAGGCCTACTGGTCAGCGATTGGCCAACCTGCATGATATTTGGGGGCCTGGCGAACAAATTAAAAAGTAAATAAGGTTTGTTAGCTTTGATTTGGAGGGAGCTTTATGCAATGTTTGTGTCATTATACTTAACGTGCAGGACCCTTCTCTCCCGGGCTAGTACGGTGGCTACCCTCTACTCATCACGGTGGCGCCGCTTCTGTATAAGCAATTCATTGTCTATCGTGCCATTTTTGCCATCAATTGACCCACCAGTGAAAATTCCTTAAAAAGTTATGTCTCACTACCCAACTGGGTGGAAGTTAGACCCTCAAAAGGGGTCAAATGTACCAGTTTCCGATATTTGGGGGCCTGACAAACGAAATGAAATGTACATAATGTTTGTGTCATTACACTTAACGTGAAGGACCCCTAATGTGGATATGTGGACCCCTCAACTGTCATGGACCCCTACAATTTTGTCATCAATTGGCCCAGCAATTTAACATTTCTTTAAAAAGAATCCTCCAAATGGACTGAAGACTTAAAGTTAGATCAAACTTTGACCCTCAAAATGGTTCAAATACAAAGCTAACGGGGGCTTCTCTATCCTAAGGACCTTTAAGCAGGCCCCTGGACCCAAGGGCGTAACTTGACTTCGAGGCCAGAGGAGAGGGAGGGGGGGTGGTATAAGTCAAATTTGCCCGACGAAAATGTGCGTTTGCCCGACTTATCAAAAAAAAAAGATATACATGTGTCTACATACATTCACACAATATAGAACAGTTGGTGACAGATCAACCACCAATCTGCCAATGCGGTCGAACTGAAGTGTGCCCGCTTACTGGCTCATAGTGAGGCCTATAGGGCGAAGCCTTAGTTGGGGTCCATGAGGCGAATCAACACAAAGTTTGATAATTTGATTTATGAAGAAGAAAAAAAAAAAAAAATTGTATTCTAATGTTAAAATCTACTCAGATAATCATTTGGGTTACCATTTCTGAACAGGCAGAGGGGAAGTTGTCGCTGCAAATTGAGTAAATTCTAGCATAATAATACCGTGGGGCTCACGGGCGAAGCTTGCAGACTTGAAATATAGCTTGGGTCCAGGGGCGAAGCCCCGGAAGGTCTGAAGATTTTTTGATTATGACATGTATGATGCCCCACAGTGGTTTAAATAAACAAAGAGAACAATTTTAAAAACAATTTAGTATGACAATCATGTTCATATGTTATTCCTACCAGGAGACAATCAAATTTTAAGATTCACAAAAGAAATGGCAATAAACGAATAGGAAAAGGCTCAGTATGACATCACAGCAACACATTCTCCCACAAAGTTGATATATTTCATTAAAATCTATCATCCTTTCTTATTAGTAAAACCTGCTAGAAAAATAAATTGATGAAAGTTAAGTATTTATATACAGTGCATGCCAAATAAACCCTACTTTATGAGTTTCGAAAAATTGTTTCTAATCATACAGAAACAACCAACTGACCAAGTAACATTCACAGAAATACATAAACATTTGCAAAGGAATTACCTCTATGACATCATCAAACACGAATTCATCACTGTACAAAAACTTTAAAATGCAATTTGGAAATCTTTAAAAATCTACATCTCCTGAACGGAATATAATATCAACCTGATTTTTGTACCAAATTGGCTCTAAACGTACACTCTTCCAAATAACTTTTTGCAAAAACCATAGGAATATTCCTTTTAACAGATTTTTTTACGGGGACCCCTGTATAAAGATAAAGGCTTTAAATCTTTAATCAGTCCTATGTTAAATTTTTACTCGGAATTTGTTGGGCCTCTTTTATGTATGCCTGGATCCTGTAGGGCACCTGTCACTTTTGTCCAATCAGTAATCCGGCTCTAAACTCACCTTAATCTGTTAACTTGACTGTTGCCACGACAATCACAATTTATGTTTTTGATTATATATTTTAAGTTTGGAAACATATTGTTCAGTTGTTAGCTGGTTAGCAGGGTTTGACTCTTTCAATCGTCTGCTGATTTTAAATTCCGCCAGTCCACTCCGCGCTCCCCCACCTGCCCACGCCGTCTATTTCTCTCTCCCAGGAAAGGAACATGACGAGAGGGAAAGAACGTATGACAAACTAGACATTGGAAACGATACAAATCCCCTCACCGCTAATAATGCATATTCCAGACTGTCCCATATTCCATCTGAACCTATCCCAAATGTCATCCCACGTCTATGTTCCATGCAATCACACCTGAAAACCAGATACTGTATGTCATTCCACTACTTGCTTGACCCACATGCCACCACAAGTGAAATCCAGATAAGACCCCACCACATGCTATACCGCCCTGTCCCACATGTCGGCCCACCCTGTTCCACATGCCAGCCCACCCTCTTCCACATACCAAACAATCCTGTTCCACATGCCAACCCACCCTGTCCCACATGCCAAGCCACTCTGTTCCACATACCAACCAATCCTGTTCCACATGTCAACCCACCCTGTTCCACATGCCAGCCCATCCTGTTCCACATGCCAACCCACCCTGTTCCACATGCCAACCCACCCTGTTTCACATGCCAACCCATCCTATTACACATACCAACCCACCCTGTCCCACATGCCAGCCCACCCTGTGCCACATGCCAACCCACCCTGTTCCACATGCCAACCCACCCTGTTCCACATGCCAACCCACCCTGTTTCACATGCCAACTCATCATATTACACATACCAACCCACCCTGTTCCACATGCCAGCCCACCCTGTTCCACATGCCAACCCACCCTGTTCCACATGCCAACCCATCCTGCTCCACATGCCAACCCACCCTGTTTCACATGCCAACCCATCCTATTACACATACCAACCCACCCTGTTCCACATGCCAGCCCACCCTGTTCCACATGCCAACCCACCCTGTTCCACATGCCAACCCATCCTGCTCCACATGCCAACCCACCCTGTTTCACATGCCAACCCACCCTGTTCCACATGTCAACCCATCCTGTTCCACTTGCCAGCCCACCCTGTTCCACATGCCAACCCACCCTGTTCCACATGCCAACCCATCCTGCTCCACATGCCAACCCACCCTGTTTCACATGCCAACCCACCCTGTTCCACATGTCAACCCATCCTGTTCCACTTGCCAACCCACCCTGTTCCACATGCCAACCCACCCTGTTCCACATGCCAACCCACCCTGTTCCACATGCCAACCCACCCTGTTCCACATGCCAACCCACCTGATCCACATGCCAACCCACCCTGTTCCACATGCCAACCCATCCTGTTCCACATGCCAACCCACCCTGTTCCACATGCCAACCCACCCTGTTCCACATGCCAACCCACCCTGTTCCACATGCCAACCCACCCTGTTCCACATGCCAATCCATCCTGTCTAACATGCCAACACATCCTGACCAACATCCCACCGCACCCTGCCCTATATACAATCCTACCCTGCCCTACATACAATTCCACCCTGTCCCACATGACACCATCCTAATTCCTTCAGCTACTTTATCATCATGTCATCTTCTACCCCACATTCTGCTGATTGTTTATATTTCTAAAACCCCTAATTTAACATTCTTTAGAAGCAAGGAAACTTTTATTTACTTCTTTATTCATGGCAAGACAAACATTTTGATTGCTATAATTCATGTAAGGAGTGTCAATATCATAAGAAAACTAGAAATGTGAAGTAAATCATAAGCCATATATTTTTGATTTCAGGTAAAACAAATTGTAGCAAATACACACTATACCTCACCGTTTTGTTCACATTGTTTTGCATCAAATGTTGTGTCGCTGCGCCATGAGCATCACTTTTGATGGATACTGCTGCATAACAAGTATTCATTATTATTATTATTATTATTGTTATTATCATTTAGTGTGAACAATGCTCTTCACATTATCATTTGTTTAAGCAAAATCCTCATACCCACTTTAAATCAAGAGATACCACATATAAAAATATTTTCATTGCTATATGCAAATAAGCTAATTATTATGCACACACAATCCCCCAATCATGCTCAACTGAACAGTACCAATGCGCTGTACCACAACCAAATAGCAAGTTATTATCTCAGGTTAAATAGTGTGTACACAAGTCTATTGTTATGCAAATAACCTATTTAATATGCAAACTACACCTCGCCATTGAGTGTAGACAATGCTCTTTACATATATGATCATTTGTGTAAACAAATCCCCACTCCCACTTTAATTTAAGAGATATCATAGATACAAATATTTTAATTGTTATGCAAATAAGCTAATTAGTATGAACACACAACTCCAAATCATGCTCATTGGAACAGTACCCATGTCCTCTACCCCTGTAACAAGTACCAAGTTATTCTCCAAGGTTACATATTTCATGCGAAAGTTTATTGTTATGCAAATTACCTAATTAAAATGCCCATTACACCTCACCATTAAGTATGAACAATAGTCTTCACATTCATTTGTGCAAACAAAATCCCCACTCCCACTTTAATTTAAGAGATATCATAGATACAAATATTTTCATTGTTATGCACATAACCTAATTAGTATGCACACACAACCCCCAATCATGCTTATTTGAACAGTACACATATCCTCTACCCCTGTGCCAAGTTACATAAATGTATATCATTCATAACTTAAGTTATGCGCTCATGAATGTTAAACATTTTGTACGAAAGTCTATTGTTATGCAAATAACCTAATTAACATGCACTCTGCACCTCAACATTAAGTGTAAACATTGCTCTTCACATATATGATCATTTGTGCAAACACATCCACATCCACTTTAATTCAAGAGGCATAGATACAAATATTTAAAATGTTATACAAATAAGCTAATTAGTATGCACACACAACCCGTAATCATGCTCAGTTGAACAGTACACTTATGCCAAGTTACATGAATGTACACCATTCATAACTTAAGTCAAACTTTTAACTAAAAACTTTAACCAAAAATTTAACCTGACAAATATTTTCATTGTTATGCAAATAAGCTAGTTAGTATGCATACAAAATCCCCAACCATGCTCATTTGAACAGTACCATGTCCTCTACCCCTGTGCCAAGTCACATGAATGTACACCATTCATAAGTTATAAAAAATTTAACCAACAACTTTAACTAAAACTTTTATCTAAGAAATGTTTTCATTGTTATGCAAATGAGCTAGTTAGTATGCACACACAACTCTTCAATTATTCTCATTTGAGATGTACCCATGTCCTCTGCACTTATGCCAAGTCTCATGAATGTACACCATTCGTAACTTAAGTTATGCAAACTTTAAACAAAACTTTGAAGCCGACGCCGGCGCCGAAGCCGACGCCGGCGCCGAAGCCGACGCCGACGCCGAAATATTTTCCATTTTTTTTTTTTTTTTTTTATCAATATAAACTTGAAGCCGCAGTGGTGCGGGATTCAAGCAAAAAGTTCAGATGTCTTCGTTCTTGGTACACTTATTTGCGCATTAAGGTAATCGGCATGTTTATTAATTCCGACAACTTTTTCACAGTTGAGGTTCATCATGTATTCATGTACGATCCCCCTACCCCTCTCCAACACGATAATTCCCTTGTCACTCATGGTCTTTTTATAGATTCAGGCTCCTTGAAATTGTGTATGTAAAATTAAAAACCTAAAGATGCTCTCCTCTGGCGGTGCTATGGGGAAAGGAGGTCATTCCCCCCATGACTGATTGCTATCCTTTTCCCCACTTGCCGCCATAATATTTGGTAAAGTGACATATTTTGTCCGGTTTATGGCATCCCCCTTCCCCCTCCCCTCCTCTTCCCGAGAAAATCTGACCCTCTCTTTCCCCCAGCATCAACATTCTCCCTGGTAAGAGAGACTGTTTGTGTGCTTATAAATTAGAATGGCATCAATCTATCAGGCTCCCAAGACACCGATACTACACTTTGTAGCTTAATGAATACAAAACCCACCTGCATCGCCGACCATTGCTGGCTTTCAGCTGTTTGTTTCCAGCCGCCGTTGCAACTTCAATCCTCTCGGCTTTTCGCTTAACGCGTCGACCTTCTTCTCGGCACTAGCTCACCTGGCACCTCGCGTATACACATGTGCCATATTTGTGAGTTGATTCAAGGCTAATATTTCCCCCATTATCTATACGAGTAGGAAAGGTGAGACAACGTCACAAGAACATAAGTTGTTTTGTTTTGTTGTTTTTTTATATAAATTTTTTCTCGGAAATGCTAGTATACATTAAGAGCAGTAAATTCGTACTACACCAGTATAACTTATGTCTTTCAATTTTGAGAATAGGCCTATCATATTCAATTCTGACGTGAATAAGTAAGTTCATCTTCATTGGAAGTATTTGCCATGCTCTCTCGAGCATATACAATTAAAAGTAGTATTCTCGCCATCCCGTAAGTGGGAGGATGGGGTGGGGGTAGAATACCAAGTATCGGAACTGGTTTATTCTTGTTTAGACCTGGTTTGCGTCATAATAGATTTCGTTAGCTTTTCAAATCATGAATCAATTTTTCAGATTCATGATCATATTTTGAAACTTGATCATACTGTTTGTTATTCACGATCGTATTTTTTAATCATCTATATTTTCTGATTTGTCACCCTAAATTTTCTATTTTTAATTTTATCTTGAATTTGCGAGTCAGTTTCTGTTTTCAGTTTTTTCTCCAATAATGCTCCAAATATTTTCCTATTTTCTTGACCTGTTAATAATATAAGAGAAAAAGAAATAGGCATATGTGCTTAGTGTACCCTTTCCCATACGCCGTCCCATCACTAAACCTACGGGATAAATGTTACTGCTTCCCGCGTATTTATACTCCGTGTTACACTGCCTTCGATATTTAGTGCTTGACCAGTTGACGTTCAGGCTTTATCTGAGAGACAAAGCAGAGCAATTGCCAACTTCTATTCCTTCAGCGACGACGACGACGAGTGAACACACAATTACAATGACGGGGTCGTCACCTGCGTAATCGGTTATGATAGTAACAATACCATCTCGAAACGCTTATTACGACCCGGACGAGAACACATGTACGACGTACGGACAGACATAAACATCGACAACCAAGTCAATGTCCACGGCCTTTGGTAACCAGTTGTGGTGCACTAGCGTGTCTGCCCAACCCAGGCTTGATTTCTTCAGTCCTTGGTTGCAAAGAATAAAGAGCTTGTCAAAGACCGCGTTACGTAATGTCCACCAGGGAATAGTGGTAGGAATGCCGGGATTTGAGCCCACAATACGCATGGGTAAGATTTCGCCTAACCCTTATTTTCAATTAGTACTGACGTAGTTACTATCATAACTAAACAAGTTATGTGTTTGCAGATGCGATGTTTTGCTGAAAGATGCAATTTGGACTTGTAGAAAGACAATTAAGCCGTAGCCATCCAGTAAATTTAGTCCCCCTCATAGTAAAAATGGTCCGCTAGGAAATTTGGGACCCGGCATAGGCGTAGGAGGCTGGGGGCCCCCCCAACAACAACAAAATTGTGAAAATTCGGGCAATATTCTGAAAGTTTTTCGGGCACCTACCCTGGCGGTGGCACTTAACATAAACCGTTGGTAAATGTTCACAACAAAGGCGGACCGCGAATTAGCAAAAAAGGGTACTTGAAAAAAGTGGTCTGCGATTTCAAAAGAAAGGGGTGTTGAACCAATGGGTTGAATTTTTCATCCCACTAATTTCCACAAGGTAATTTTACCGGCCAGCGGTCACTTAAGGCCTAAAATCAGTGCCCAATTTCACGCCCTTCTTGGAAAGCTCATGGTCATATCAATTAGTTTGCTACTTCAATATCGAACGCAGAGAGGTCGAACTTAAATTGCACCCGATTTAAGGAAGGTTTTTATGATCAATTTAGTGAAAATAAAGTTCAACAATCAGAACTTTTTAGGACAACAGAGATCACGCTGAAGTTATGAAAAGGTGAGAAAGTCATAATAAGGGGACGGGGTGATTTAGTGATAGTAAGCATGGGTATAACTTTACGGGAGAGTGCCACCGCCGGGGCACCTTCTAAAAGAAAAATAAATTACAATGATGTAGCTAGAGGAAATCAATAGTTTAAAAAAACTCCTTGAAATAAAGTTCTAAGCTTGCCCAACTAATTCGCCATTACTAATGTAAAAGAAAGTTTTGACATAATTGGCCCTCCGGGCCTACATAAGACATTTCGTTGTTTACATTAGCATTTCGCAGTACACTGCGCAACTCTCACGCCGGACCGTACGGTACACGTACTAAATGACAAATCTATTTAGCGCTACTTACCTGTGTATCAGAATTATCAAACAGTGGAGCCATGGTATATGGTTTAGCGTATAGGCATAAGGCCTAGAGAGACGGTGCCAATAGTTGAATACCCTTACAGAAATTCCATGGTCAGATATAAAAATCCATAGGGGGCGACCATGGGGCGGGATATAAATTATATCTGTACGAGCCCATAGGCGGCGGAAATTTTTCATATTGGAGGGCCAAGTTTCCAAGTTGAAATTCATGATCACATGGCCCAACTCCCAAGAATATATTAAAAATTTGATTTTACAAGTATAGCTACGCTACGCGCCACCACCGGTTGGCGCGTAGCGTATAAAGAGAATTTTAGAAAAATGCCTCCCAGACTGCAGGAAATGGCCTTCAAAATATAAAGTTATGTCACTTTTTCGTGATTTTTGGAAATAATTCCTTTTAGCCCAGCTGATATTAGAGAAACCTGTTCTATTATTTATTATTGGGGGGTCCAAGCCCCCTCCTTCCTGAAAAATTATTGTCCACATATTGTTAAGATTGACTCACCAACTTCTGCTTCAGGACCAAATCAACCAATTCTTATGGAATATCACCCAAAAAAATGTGGAAAAGAAATTTTTCAGAGAGATTTCCAATCAGAATGGTTTAAAATCTCTCCATGGTTGTCATTTGACAAAGCTACAAACAGTGGCACCTGCTTTGCATGTAGAGAATTCATAAACACAGATGATTTCCTTTTCATAAACTGGAAGAAACCAGAACGCTTAAAGAAACACACAACTGCACAATAAGTAAAACACACCTCGATGCAATGACGAAGTGGATGCAATATCGCGCTGCAAAGAAACAGAACATAACCATTTTAACACAACTGGATAAGGACGTCTACTAACTGTGGTGTAGCGGTTATCATACCTGTCTATAGACCACGAGGCCCTGGGTTCAAGCCTGGGTTGGGTAGACACGCCAGTGCACCACAACTGGTTATCGAAGGCCATGGACATTGACTTGGTTGTCGATGTTATGTCTGTCCGTACGTCGTACCTGTGTTCTCGTCCGGGTCGTATTAAGCGTCTCGTGATAGCATTGTTACTATCATAAGCGAATACGCAGGCGACAACCCCGTCATTATAATTGTGTGTTCACTCGTCGTCGGAAAAGGTAGCACAAAATAAAGCATATATGAAAGTGATAATAGAATGCTTGATTTTCACTGCTTAACAAAATATTGCTCAAACGGGAAAGCACGAGGACAGAAGCCGTATTCATGAAGGATCGGTTAGCAATAGAGGTAATTTTTTAGAACTTCTACACATGCAGACATGCGTTGCAAAGATATTTCTTGGCTCGGTGAAAAATTGATAAGCCAGTTGGGGGAACAAACTCAAATGCTCAATGGACATCGCCAGATAATTGTAATGAAATATTTGAAATTGTTGCAAATCTTGTCCTCCAGCTGATTAGATCCGAATCAAGGACAACCGGATTGCAGTCACTTATAATGGACGAAACCTCGGATATTAGTCATATCGAACTAGTTGCGATGTGCATTCGCTATATTTTTCAGGGGGTAACTAAAGAGTCATTTATGGGATTTTATTCCACCAAGTCCACAGATGGCGAAAGTTTGTACGAGTTAGCATTAGAAGTGTTTGGTAAAGTTGATTTACAACTAGACACTATAGTTGGAGAATGTTTTGACGGCGCTTCAAACATGAGTGGAGTAAACCGTGGAATAGCCACTTGCATAAAAGAATGTTCACCATTAGGCATATATGTACACTGCTATGGCCATTTGTTGAATTTAGCGATTCAAGACACCATGACAGAAATA
This sequence comes from Chiridota heheva, assembly GCA_020152595.1. Lineage (NCBI taxonomy): Eukaryota > Metazoa > Echinodermata > Holothuroidea > Apodida > Chiridotidae > Chiridota > Chiridota heheva. The sequence continues at coordinate 763,581 of JAIGNY010002731.1, read as the reverse complement.
GCACCATTGCGTAATGCTCTTGGAACTACGCAGAGCCTATACAATTTTCTAGAAGGAAGTTCTAAGCGACGTGCTGTATTTAGTGACATAGGAGTTGACGAGGAACACATGATCCACTCTCTTAAATCACATAGTGTTACCCGGTGGTCATGTCGCTGGCAAGCAGTCAAAGCCGTTTTACGCCAGATGACTCGTACAATCAAAGCATTGCTCACACTATCTGACATGTCTGAGGATCGAGACCCAAAGACTTATTCTAATAGTCCCGCACTTTTAAATGCTGTATGTGATTTTGAGTTTGTTTTTGGTTTATATGTATTAAAGTTAATACTATCGAATACTAGCAGCCTTAGTCAGTACCTCCAGGGAAAGACGGTGGATGTAATATCGGCAAAAAGGATTGCAGATGCAACAAGACAAACACTCAAAGATAGTAGAAATGATGAAATGTTTGAACTTGTTTGGAAATAAGCTGAACTCCTCGGTAACAACATCAAAGAATGTATAGCGGATACAAGCTATGAATTCAAGGAACCAACGCTTCCAAGAGCACGTAAGCCACCTCGTCGACTTGAGGTTCTAATGGGGACAACAGGAGCTGGCGAAGCACAGCAGTACACCACTCCACGAGATTACAGGATTATTATCGTATCGATCCTTATTTTTGTAGCATAGCCTAGATAAAGCGGTTTCCGAGATGGAATCGAGGCTTGATGTGGATGACCAGAGCGTACTTTGTGCCCTCAATGACATTGTATTAAATGAAGCTACAACTGCAAGTAGTTATGATAAAGTAGCAGGATATTAGGATTTAGATCGAGACATTCTCGAAGCTGAAAAGATGAGTTTCATTAACTGTAGAAAACAAACTAAGCAAATCATTCCTCTGGATTTTGGTCATTCTGCAGCAAATGTTGTGGAATATATGTACGTGTACGACCAACATGACATTTTGTGTACATATTATAAGTGTGCATGCATTCTTGCAACTGTCCCAGCAACGTCGTGTTCTGCCGAGAGGGCCTTCAGCGGCCTACGCAGATTAAAAACATATTTATGAAACACTATGGGGCAACAAAGACTCCATAACCTTGCAATTCTGACCAATGAACGAGAGTTTACGAACAGAATAATGCAAGAACAAATGGAAGGCATTGTAAATATTTTTGGAGGCAGGCGGGGCAGAATTCTTACTTTCATTTTTCGTAAATGAAATGCCTGGTGATTTGAATTGCACCAGCACCTACATATATTTGGTAATTCACCAGTGTATTTTTCAATGGTTAAATCTATATTATCATTATCATCATTATCATTGTAACGACTTCCACAAAAATTATAGCCAATATGGAAGGGTAACACGGCAAATGATTGTATGTAAATAACATGCGATGTAATAACCGATACATGCCTATATGGCAGTGGCGTAACTACGGGGGAAAGGGAGGGGGGTGGCAGGGGGCAACCACCCGGGCCGGGTCCAAGGGTGCCCGCAGGGAGCACGCCCCGAAAAAAATATGTAGTCCGACTTATGCACCTTTGGTTCCCATGAGTTGAAAAATTATTGTCTGGGCTAAAATCAGCTTGTAAAAACATTTTTATTCCATTTTTGTAAATTAATAACAATTTGAGCAACACCTATAAAATCAAGGAAAAATGAAAAAAAAAAAATCCAAAATTTTCTTTATACGCTACGCGCCAACCAAGGTGGCGCGTAGCGTAGTTGTTGTTTTTATAACAATTTTACCCACTTGATACCAAGGGGCCCGCACTTTCCCTCTCGGCCCCGTCCCGCAGAACCCTAGTTACGCCACTGCTATTATAATATGTACATTAACATGTTGAAAATTGGGGGCTTATATTTTTCAGGCAAGTCGTTACAGCCCCCTTCCCAAAAAAAAAAGAAATTGGGCTCCTACGCCCATCAAATTGGGCTCCTACGCCCATCAAATTGGGCTCCTACGCCCATGGACCCCGACCCTTCTTTCCTATGAAATTTGAAGACAACAACTTGTCCCCCTTTTGCAATAAAAAGCCCTTCTTTTCCCTTCACACTGAATCTCACTGCCGTTTGGCGTAAAGCAGGCCTTTTTTCCCCTTTTAGTGTATTAGCTTATCACTTCTTATCACTTTTTAACTTATCACCTCAGTACACAAAATTAATTGAAAGAACCGTACAGACACACCAGTAAATAACCTAGTAAAATCAGTCCGGAGGGGACCAACTTTACTAGACATTCCTTAGGAAATAAGGCCCAGGGGGCCAAATTTACAGAAAGAGAGGGGGAGGGAGAAAAATTTACTATCACACCGGCAGCAACACTGATTAGTGAGTCCAGGGTCCAGATGGACATGACCCGACATTCAAACCGTTTGTATCTTTTCAGCTGAATAAACTGTCAATGGGCTCCTGGTCTACCCGAGAGGGGAGGGGGGTGAATAATGTGCTTGTAATTTCCTTTTCCAAACACGCTTTATTGTACGCTGTTGAGAATGTTGACAGGTGTATTCGTTTAGGCGGAGGATCAACTTATTGGTAATGCTCTCAGCACGGTCAAGGGTAATGAAGTCATTCCAAATTACTGAGCAGCAGATTATCAAAATGGTATAGCATTGTGAGCTGAGCTCCACCAGCTGACCAGGCTCATTTTTATTTCCCATTCAACTGTTTTTTCATTAAGGCCTTTTAAGAAAATAATCAGGGATATACTCGTAGGTGCAGCCAGCCTTTTTTTTTCTTCTTTTGGTGGATGGGGAGCTTTAAACGAAATAAATGCTGTTGGCTTTTTCTTCTCCAAAATTGCAGCAAAATAGCTGTCTGTAAAGGTTTAGTTCGAGGCAAAAGCGTTCTGAAAGGCAAACTTTTGTCATTGCCTCAAAATCTGGACCTTTTAGAAAAACATTTTGGACCTTTCTAGCAGAATTTCTAGTCTAGACCTTTTAACCTTTTGGAAGCCGGTCGAACCTGGGCACACCCATGATCTTCTTAGATATAAAAATTGATCTGTCAGTGATCATTCATATATTTTCCGGGGTACCAGTTGGAGACAGTGTCAGCAGTTGGCTAATCCACCGGTTGAAACGAATCAGCGGTGGAATAAGCTACATGGGTGTAGCCAGCCTGTCGGATTGGGGGAGGGGGGATATTTGGACCTTTTATCATATTTTCTGGACCTTTTCACCATTTAACCATTACCATTTTACTTTTGGGGAGCATGGAAAGGGAGAAGGGGGTCGTACCCCCATGGCTACACCCATGATGCGTACATAATACATTTCCTCTTCGCGCCGCGGGACATTTTGGGAAAATGGAAAATTTTATGAATAATAAGAAATCTGCTCGGAAAATCTTAAACCTGTAAAAAGAGATATACAATGTGCAAAGCAATCCAATACCTTAAAAGTCAGATATCGTCTTTAAATTGCGTAGTTATATTTTCAATGTGTGTGTTTCGAGTGGTCGAAATACAATGGAGTCCAATGTGCACTTATACAAGATTTGTACTTTTCAACTCTCTAACTGACTTAAAACGTGTTAAACATATGGATGACTACCGTGACTATAGTCAGATAGTACTAATAGTAAAAAATAAATAAAAAATAATAATTTTGTTATCAAACGGTTTATTCCACATTCAAGTAAGGAATTACAATACACATAGGCGTACGGGACAATTTCACTGGAAAGGGAGGGGGGGTGGGGGCAGAACAATTTTTTCCCGAATCCTCCAATCTTGCCCTAATTTAACATAGTTCATGAATATACTCATAAAATCCACATTTCATGTTGCCACAATGCCAAATCACCTACTTTTAAACAACAAACAACTGAACAAAGCTTTTAAAGATCATATTCATATCTAAACAAAATGGTAAATTAAAGTGGTAAATCAGTTTTGCCCAAATTTAATTAATTAACTACTTAAAATCAGAAAATATTGAGTTTATGACCAAAATATGATCACTCTGTCACACAATTTGACACATAAAAGTGTGGCACATGATAAATTCCCCGGATTCCATCTTTTAACTTTCTGACTTTTCGCTCAAAAATATTCAATTAAGAATTTGGTTACTTATTTCTTAAAAAAAAAATCTTCTATTCAGAAAATATTAAAGTCATTTTTTTAAACACACTTTTGCCTAAATTTTTGATACCCATTTTGCCCGAATTCTTTGGTGCCAAATTTTGTGGGGGCAGTCTTCCCCCTACAACCTGTCCCCGCCCCTGTCCCCCGCCCTCCCTCCCCCGCCCCTCCCCCGCCTCGTACCCGGTCCCTCCCCCGCCCCGTACGCCTATGACTATACACATGCAGTTCCTTGAGATTCAATATCGTTCCTCCAGGAGCTGCAAAGAGAGATCAAGGAGGTCCCTTCTACAAATCCTTGCAACTCCTTGCAGAGACACTCTCAAAGCAGGAATACCTAGTACGTAGTATACCTTCCTGGTATAACCATTGAGCTAATAATTGAGAGCTGATAGCTCCATGGTATAACGCTTTAAGACAGTCATGCCCTTGATTCGCCTCTGATACGAAGCACACCTGCGAAGCGGATCATTGTCGGAAAAGGTCGCGTTACTTGACATATCGCCAATAACACTTTAAAGGATATATAAAATCTAACATAATCCTTATTTCATATGAATAAATTATAAATAACAAATCTTCTGACCAAGTTTCAAACCTATCAAAGCAATTTAACGCCTTTTTTGTAATTATTTTAAGCTATATAGTGCTACTGTGGGAGCAGGGAAGTGTCATTCCCAAATGGCACTTCCCTGGTGCGAGCCGCCGCCTTTTGTCTATTTTAAAACATGCAGAAAATGACATCATTAACCCAATACGATACTGGAATGCCTTGTATTTCTTTATGATATATAGGCCTATCTCAAGACTCAACTTTTCCAGCTTCTGAAAAATTGCACTTGTAAGTTATAAAGCTTAAAGTTCTTCTTGATCAGGAAGATGCAATGAGGAACGTTTTCTTAATTTTGTTTTTTATTTTGGGGTCAGTAATTCATAGTGAAAGATGAACAAAGTTGACCATGGACACATCTCTAGAAGGCTATTGGTTGTTTCCCCCCCTCCCCCCTTTCTCCCCCGTCCCACGAAGAATCTCACGTTCCGCCACTGCTTGGCATTTGATAACAAAAAAGAACAAAAAACTTGCTATTTTCTTTATAAGTACATGCATTCCATTACTTTGTATGATACAGTTAGTTACTCATATCTAAAATGGAATGCATAATCATGAGTCTTTGTCGAAGATATGTGTGTTAACACACAAATCCCTTTTTCCAGGCTGCCATAGTGATTTTATATATTTTATACAAGACAAACGTTCATATTATGAATTGAGTCATATGGACTGACGGAGTCAAATGCATTTTTCTATATATTGTAAGGAACATAATAATTTAGGGAAGTATAGTGCCTTTTTGTTTTTAAATTTAAGAAATCCTTTTTAGGGGGCCAATGCACAAAAAGGACCTTTCCATAATTTTTTGAATTGTAATACCCTCTTTCCGGGATTATTCTTCACTTTTCAAGAAAATTTCCGCCATTTTCCAGTTTTCCGGGAAATTTTATTGGATTTTCGGAACATTTTCTTCCATATTCGAGACATTTTTTTTTATTTTTAACATTCTTTTTTATTTCGGGGTAATTTCCTTTCAATATCGGAAAACTTGGCTCTTTTAAGGAAATTTTGCTGAATTTCGGAAATTCTCTTCGATTTTAGAAACATTTTCTACTATTTTGGGGATTTTTTTTTCCTTTTAACAGTTTAAATAATTGTGCAGTTAAATTTGTTTGGTTATATTATATTAGGGAACAAACTGGGGGGGAAATGCTCAACTGAAATGGCTCTGTTCAAAACCAGGAAAACTTGAACCGGTGTAAAAGTACATTTTTCCCCCAGTAAATTTGGACCTTGGCCCTTATTTCCTAGGAAATTTGATCCCCCAGACAATTTAGCCATAGACCTCCAGTAAATTTGGTCCCCCTTCATAGAAAAAACAGTCCGCTAGGAAATTTGGGCCCAGGCCCTTCTTTCCTATGAAATTTGGAGACAACAAGTTGTCCCCCTTTTGCAAGAAAAAGCCCTTCTTTTCCCTTCACACTAAATCTTACTGCCGTTTTGCGAAAAGCAGGCCTTTTTTCTTTCTTTAGTGTACTAGCTTATTACTTCCTATCACTTCTTAGCTTATCACTTCAGTACACAAAATTAATTGCAGGAACCGTACAGACACATCAGTAAATTACCTAGCTAAATCAGTCCGGAGGGGACCAAATTTACTAGACATTCCTTAGGAAATAATGTCCAGGGGGGGGGGGGGGAGAAATTTTCGAAGGGAAGGGGAAGGGGCTTAACTATTTCACCGGCCCTCAAAAAGAGCAGGGCCGGTTAAAGTAAAAGTTATCTTTTTCTATAATTCCCAAAACCACAAAACTGTGGTCTGTTCAATACTCCATACCAGCTGTTCAATGAACCGTGTGCTTGATTTCCACCCAACACAAAGGGGCTTTTATTAGGAGGAGCAGCATCTTCCAAGGAGTTTGAAATGTCCTTCAAAGCAAAGTTATACTTGTGAAATGATGCGTAAATTTCTAGTCTGAAATTTGCCCAACATGTTTTTAAGCAGTGTCTATACTAATGCGGAAGTTTGCTGAGTGGGGGAATACACTTACCAAATTTCAATGGGGCAAGAAACGAGATCGACACCCTGCCACGAATAGTATAGGTGGTGTGGGTAAAAACATTTAGGTGGGGTTCAGGTAATTGTAAACTTTTAGGTGGGGTTCAGGTAATTGTAAACTTTTAGGTGGGGTTCAGGTAATTGTAAACTTTTGTAAAAATGTTGTCACTGTGCTTCTTTTTTCCAAAGCAACTCATGAATTTGGGTGCCGCTTTAGATTTTGGGCCCCTAGCTTGAATCCTTATATAAAGAAGAGAAATACTCTATCCCTACGTACTTGGAGCCTATATCACCCGTCTGGTATGTCCGACCATTATGTATAGATTTGTCTTAATATACGATCCTTTTTGTTTGGGGTTGGGAAAGGATGGGGTTGGGTTAACCTTAAAGCCAACATCCTGTTATATAATTTGTTGAAATTTTTATCTTCCCGAATTTTTCTTAAATTTCCCAGACTGTAAAGTTAAAAGAAAAAGAATAAAAAGAATAAAACAGTACCAGCAAGCAAGTAGATCGATGAACTCTGTTTACACTGTACATGTTGCAAGCAGGGATATCTCATCTTACTGTTGTTTGTAAGAATGTATTTACTATTTTGAGAGGAAGACATCTTATGACCTTTACAATCTTCCTTAGAATCTCTTTTGTACAAGACCGGAACACTCTGGACATCTGGAGGTTATAAGTCCCAAGGACAAACACCTCATAAACATAACGTCTGAAGACAGTGATCTTGCGTATGTAAATTAAGGTTAAATACAGGATTTGATTAGACTGTGATTTCTTATACTTATTTAATGTAATACAACTTTTGCATCGAAAAAGTACAAAACAAGGCGGATAAAATGACAGAAAACGGCATTGAAGCGGCGAAGCGTATATTTCTTTGGAGTAATCCAAGATCTATTTCCACGGCGTTTGAGAAAATGATGTCTTTTGTTGATGGTTGTCAGTTGTGGCATGAGCCCTACATCGTTCCTTATTTCAATTCCATTTTAACCAACCCAGACCATCTTGCCAAATTTCCGCGGATGATCAATGTGGGAAAGCAGTTCATGGAGGTGCGGGCGGAGATTGAATCAGCTAACGGCAAGCATAAATTTGACAGTGGCACGCTGAAACCCATCACAGAATTCACGTAAGTTTGTTAATCGATCGTATGCTCGAGATCGCCAAAACAGTGAAATTATAAAGTAAAGTATATATTTTGCTACTTCAGACCAGGTTTTTAATCATTTTCCGTCACTAAAGGCAGATTTGAAAATTTCTTGCGGTAGCAGCAAACTTCCTTGAGCCAAACCTAATAATAATGATTTAACCGTGTGTTACAAGTACCATAACATTATGCTGAATCATGTGTAGGTTTTAGGAAGATATCAAAGCCTTTGTATAATTTTTTGGTTTACGACAGTGGGGAATACAACTTCTGTACCAGCAGACCAGTGCCGTAATATTCCCCTCACTTTCGGCAGAAATTTTAGAAAATACATAAAGTTTGAGGAACACTCTCCCCCACTGTATAAAGGACATGTATGGCCATGCCACATTCCCCCTCCCCCCCCCCCCTCCCCCCTCCTCCATTCTCACGCACAAACACTTTGTGGAGTCGAGAACCCCTGTCAATATATTCTATTTGGAGCAGTTATTTATTGTTAAATTACATCAAATTGTAATTATATAGCAACGGTATGCTGCTAAGTGCTTTCCATGTGTATAAAAGTAATACAAGTTATCAAATTGATAAAGAAGATCAAATATATCATATTACTTATCAATACTATATTAAAAAGACAAAATCTAAATCGTTAAAATAGACCGTCAACAACATCATGCAGTAAGTAATAAAGATAAAATGATTAAATGCAGAATAAAAAGTCTTGGATTAAAAGATCATAAAAACAATAAGAAGAAAAAGGCCAAGAGGCATTATGAGAAGAATATTGTTACCAACATAAAATAATAACAGATATGTTTGTCAATTTTCAGTCAGCGATACCTGCCTGCAGAAAGGCAGTGAATAATAGACAATGCTCGTTAGAGCACTTCTTTAAAATTTGCACTCTTTGTATGAACATACTTTGATGTTTTCTTTTATTTAGTATTATTTTTATTCTTAAAGGAAATTTGCATAATTTCCTGTACATCCCAGCGTCTCTTATACCATACCGTCATATATCAACCCGATCCTCCACCCCATTCAACAGTTCAATCTTGACCATTGTTGTTGCAAAACCCCATAAAAGGGAGGACATTGAAAAATCTAGAAAAGAAATAATCAAGAAGCATGACACTAATTTGCAGGGATGTACGTGCTCTCCGCATGGAGGTAGCGACGCTGAGCTGTTCCAAGAGTTTTGTTTAAGAGTGTAGATAGTCTCTTTCGGATACATAATTCTGGCGTTTAATACCTTTGATACTGCATGGAAACTAAATTTGCCATTGAAGAAATCCTTTTCCATCATAAGAACTATCTGAAAAAGAAGCACACATGAAATGGATTTAGGTTTTCTGTTATTTCAGCAACTTGAATTGTTTGATGAACTTACCAACACATGATTTGCGGTCAATCATTGGTAAGAACAGATTTGTGATCTAGATGTGAGTCTAACACGAAAATTTAAACATAGAAAGATTCTGGTCATAGTTATGCATAAACTTCACCAGTCAAATTTCTTTCAATGCAAGATCTCAATTTCTCAAATCCCAAAGACATAGTGAAAACCTTAAATTCACAATATGAGCAACTTTATCAGATCGCCGGTTAATTAAATGTATGGAAATAAACAAATTTAAAAAATGTTGAAATGCTCGGTAGAGATATGTCAGCCTCTGTTTCTGTCTGCCTCTGTCTGCCTCTCTGTCTCTGTCTGCCTCTCTGTCTGCCTCTCTGTATCTGTCTGCCTCTCTGTCTCTGTCTGCCTCTCTGTATATGTCTGCCTCTCTGTATCTGTATGCCTCTCTGTCTCTGTCTGCCTCTCTGTATCTGTCTGCCTCTCTGTATATGTCTGCCTCTCTGTCTCTGTCTGCCTTTCTGTCTCTGTCTGCCTCTCTGTCTCTGTCTGCCTCTCTGTCTCTGTCTGCCCCTCTGTCTCTGTCTGCCTCTCTGTCTCTGTCTGCCTCTCTGTATATGTCTGCCTCTCTGTCTCTGTCTGCCTTTCTGTCTCTGTCTGCCCCTCTGTATCTGTCTGCCTCTCTGTATCTGTCTGCCTCTCTGTCTCTGTCTGCCTCTCTGTCTCTGTCTGCCTCTCTGTCTCTGTCTGCCCCTCTGTCTCTGTCTGCCTCTCTGTCTCTGTCTGCCTCTCTGTATATGTCTGCCTCTCTGTCTCTGTCTGCCTTTCTGTCTCTGTCTGCCTCTCTGTATCTGTCTGCCTCTCTGTATATGTCTACCTCTCTGTATCTGTCTGCCTCTCTGTCTCTGTCTCTGTCTGCCTCTCTGTCTCTGTCTGCCCCTCTGTCTCTGTCTGCCCCTCTGTCTCTGTCTGCCTCTCTGTCTGCCCCTCTGTCTCTGTCTGCCTCTCTGTCTCTGTCTGCCCCTCTGTCTCTGTCTGCCTCTCTGTCTCTGTCTGCCCCTCTGTCTCTGTCTGCCTCTCTGTCTGCCTCTCTGTATCTGTCTGCCTCTCTGTATCTGTCTGCCCCTCTGTCTCTGTCTGCCTCTCTGTCTCTGTCTGCCTCTCTGTCTCTGTCTGTCTCTGTCTGCCTCTCTGTATCTGTCTGCCTCTCTGTCTCTGTCTGCCCCTCTGTCTCTGTCTGCCTCTCTGTCTCTGTCTGCCTCTCTGTATCTGTCTGCCTCTCTGTCTCTGTCTGCCTCTCTGTCTGCCTCTCTGTATCTGTCTGCCTCTCTTTCTCTCTCTCTCTCTCTCTCTCTCTCTCTTTTTTTCTCTCTCTCTCTCTCTCTCTCTCTCTCTCTCTCTCTCTCTCTCGTTTGATCTCTCTCTCTCTCTCTCGGTCTCTCTCTCTCTCTCTCTCTCTCGGTCTCTCTCTCGATATCTCTCTATTGATATCTCTCTATCGATATTGATTTTTCTCTATCGATATCCCAATATCTCTCTCGATATCTCACTCTCGATATTTCTCGATATCTTTCTCTCGATATCGCTCGCTATCTCTCTCTCGATATCTCAATATATCTCTCTCGATATCTCTCTCGATATCTTTCTCTCTCTCTAGATATATCTCTCTCTCTCTCGGTCTCTCTCTCTCTCTCTCTCTCTCTCTCTCGGTCTCTCTCTCGATATCTCTCTATTGATATCTCTCTATCGATATTGATTTTTCTCTATCGATATCCCAATATCTCTCTCGATATCTCACTCTCGATATTTCTCGATATCTTTCTCTCGATATCGCTCGCTATCTCTCTCTCGATATCTCAATATATCTCTCTCGATATCTCTCTCGATATCTTTCTCTCTCTCTAGATATATATCTCTCTCTCTCGATATCTCTTGATATCTCTCTCTCTCTCGATATCTCTCGATATCTCTCTCGATCGATATCTCTTGATATCTCTCCGATCGATCTCTTTCTCTCGATCTCTTTCCATCGATTTCTCGATATTGATATATCAATATATCTCTCTCGATATCTCTCTCTCTCGATATCTTTCTTTCTCTCTCTCGATCGATATCTTGCTTTTGATCTCTCTCCATCGATCTCTCGATATCAATATCGATATATCGATATCTCTCTCTCTCTCTCGATATCTCTCTCTATCAATATCTCTCAATATATCTCTCAATATATCTCTCGATCGATCGATCGAAAAGATCGATCGATCGATCGAAAAGATTTTGGGAATGATAAAAAGTTAGTTTGCTTTTGTGTATGATCAACAGATCAACGGCTCATCTGACTATAGTTGGAAGACACATCCTGATCAGCTGATGATTAATGTCAAATTGGATGTAGTGACCCTCAAAAATACATATTATACAGCTTCGGCATTTACATTTTCATCGTTTTATTGTGTCTAAAAACTGTGATTGTGAAACTTAAACTTTTTTTTTTTCTATAACGACTCACGTAAAGTTTTTTTGTTTTTTGTTGTTTTTGTTTTTGCTCTCCTCAGATATGAAAAGGTTCGTGATGCGCTTGAAGAGCCGCTCGCAGAAGGAAAGAAGTTCATATATGCTAAAGACATGGGGCTGGCCATTGACAACCACTACGAATGTTTACCGAAAAAGGTAATCTATTTTCTGCGTATTTGCAGCTGCACTGTTTAACCAAAGAGCTCTTTGGTTTAACTCTGAGATAAAACATTAAAAAAAGCGTTAACATAAACACTAACTTGACAATGTTTGTCTATAGATCAAATGTGATTACGTAATTAGGTCAGAGTTAAGAAAAGAGAACAAAAGGTCAGGAATGGCGATGAGAGAACACTATTCTCTTACTGTGTGATTTATTTATATTGGGGTAAATCCACATGCATTCAAAAAGGGACTATAATTGTAAATATATCAATTGTTAAAAGTAAAGAGAATTGAAAACATCACACGTGCAGCAGGCTATCTCAAAAGGCGCGACTGGCTTACTAAATTGTTAGTACTCCCCGTAGTACCGTCGGACTGATGCCAGCAGTGTTAGTATGGCCGCCGTTAGTGATGGCTGGCCGTCCGAGGGTTCAACAAAACCTATACCCTGCTGTACTGTTTTAAGCTTTGTGCTAAAACATGGGAAAATTTCAGTTTTAAGATCTTTATGAATACGAAACCATTTTACTTCTTATTCGAGATGTTTAAAGCCCATCCATGTCTTCAAAAACTGTTTTTACGGTAATGTTAGTTACTTTTATCGAAGTTTTAACTGGGCTACTTTTCATTCTGTAAAAATCGTCTGATGAGCTCTCCAAAGTACGGTCAAAACTCAAAACACTGCTATCGGGCTATAGCATTTTAGCGGGGGCGATATGGTTTAAATTATTTGAGGGGAAAAATGAAGATAATGCTTATAAAGTACAATTATATAATCTAAACATTTCTTGGTGTTTTATTTATTTGTTTTCGCACACACTTTTTATACTAAAACTATTTAATAAAATTATATGAACCAAAAAAATGTTGTCAGCGAAAAATTAACCTGCAGTTTATTAGAACATCCTAAAACTTATTTGAGGACGTTTGAATAGTTGATCGCAAACGTACGGTGACTAAGAAAAGGTGGCGACCAAAACATCGAATTGGAGAGCTTTACCTCGTCGTGGTGATAAATAGGTACAGATTTAGGAAAAGTGTATTATTTAGACTAATCGGTATAAGAATATCCAAAAAGTAAGTTGTTTTTCAAACATCAATTTTTACAGTTTGTGAATTGAAAAAAACAAACAGGACTTTTACATAATTTATAACAACCCTCGTACGGCAATCCAATGTCGTCAACCCAGGAAGGACACTTCCCTGGTCAACCCGTACTGAATGATGTGTATAAAAACTACTGAATTGTGAGCAAAGCTAGCCATTTGTATAGGGTACATGTGTTGGTGTACGAGGAAAAAAAAAAATCAAAATTTAATGTCACAAATCTAAAAGGGGGCTCATCCCTGTTCACACGTCTTGCAGGGACGTCTCTCGCTTTTATTTATTTCTTTGAGAACGTTCACTTCCTTATCTTGGTCCAAAATTAAAGATTTTTGGTTTTAAGTCGTAGAATTTGATCCAATCAATTTGTTATCCAAAAATTGGCTCTTTGGATCGATATTTATATTTCTGGTCCAAAATTAATCATTTTTGTGCAAACTTGGAAAATTTCGAAACAAAGTTAACTATAAATCAGTCAATACAGATAAAAAATGCCAACATTTCTTCCTATAGATTTATTTGATGATTTCTGTTGATTATTCTTAGGGCTTTGACAAAGCAATTATTATTATTATTATTATTATTGTTATTGTAGTAGTAGTAGTAGTAGTAGTATTAGTATTAGTATTAGTTTATTGTTGTTGTTGTTATTATTATTATTATTATTATTATTATTATTTTTATTGCTGTTTGGTGTAGTTGTTGTTGTTATCATTATTATTATTGTTGGTATTGTTGTTCTTGTTATTATCATTATTATTATTATAATATTGCTGTGAATGAGATATGTAACTATTTTTAGTATAAATTAAGACAAGATGACCCAAATTCACACCTAGTCTTCAGCGAACCAGTGGCATGTGTCCCATTGTATGTTGTTTTCTTCTTCTAGAACCCAAATTAAACTTGGCGCTCCGTGAGCGAAATTTGGGGTATATTGCTTAATGTTTGTGTTACTTTCTTCAATCTGTCAATAAAATATCAATTATGATAAGGAGACTTAAATATATTTTCATATTTTAAATAACACTTTAAGAAAAAAATCTGTGTCAGTCTGTAAAGGCATGAAAAACCTTTTAAACTTTACAAAGAAGATGGGGAGAGGGCACAACAGTTTCTGTCATTACAATGGCCCGGGTGCAAATAATAGGTTTTGCCCTGCATGCCCCATTTTAAAAATGCCCCACTAATGAATTGTGGGGTTGCTCGCATACTCTAAAAAGGCCCTATTTGAAAGAGTTTGTACAAATTATAAGCTGGGTAAACAAAGGTAGGAAGAGGTAAAGGCTTTTTAAGTATGAAAAAGTCCTATATTGTTTAATATTTATAGGGCTGTTGGGCCCCAACTTTGGAAAATTTGAGAATAGTGTATGCGCGCAAAGCGCGTGAAATTTAACAATTTTAGTCCCTTCAGGGCAATTATTTGTGTTACTTTTTTAATTAATAATCAAATATATATAAAGAAAAAAGGTTTTCAATGTTTGAAAGGAGCATGATCCTTCTCTAAAAAGGCACTTGTCCTCTTTGAAAGAGCATTTTTCCTTCTGAAAAAGGGCATTTTCCCCCCAGAAAAAGGGCACCTTTCCTCTCTGAAAAGGGCACTTTTTAAACTTTTGAAAAAGTGTGGGGGAATATTCCCTCTACCCCCCCCCCCCTTCCCCTTCCCTCGGTTCCGCCGTTTATGCATGGGTTGCAGTTTGCTATGATACTTCCTGAATGACTGACAACTATACCATGTGCTGTGCAAGTTGGAAAACTGCCGCTGAAATCCTCAGGTTGGATCATAAAAACGTTGTTGAGGGACATAAGCGTACATGACTCTTTTCAATGGTGTGAAGGGGGAGACTCTCTTACCCCTAGCTGGCGCCACCCCCTGATCCCAGATTACCAGGACCGTATTTCTCATCTGCTCCAAAAAGTGTGTGTGGGGGGGACAAGAGGCAAATGTTCCCCAAAATGTACTGAATTTTTAAAATTTTGCTGAAAAGTGGTGGGCGGGACATGTCCCCCTGTAATTACGGCCCTGCAGATCACCCTTCATGAATAGGTATGATTTGTACGTATAGTCTAAATAAGGAGTTTCAGTATTTAGTTATTAGAGCAATAGAATCTTAGAAATTCATTCACCTTATTGGTGCACAGGTAGTGGTCTATGCTAATTGTTTACTTACACTTTGCAAAATGATGCAAAAAGCCTGTATAACTGCCTTTATGGGACCCTGACAAACTTGGGCTTATCTTTAGCTCTTCTGCGAGGCTAATGATATGACGTCGCAGCCAATATGAGCGGGCAATATTCCGGTGTCAAAACACTGTTTTAGAGAAGAATCCAAAGGCAATGTACGTACACTGCAACAACCATTGCTTGAATCTGGTTCTGGTCGATGCTTGCAAAACTACTCCTGAGATCAGTAATTTCTTTCAGTTAGGAAAACAGCCCTAAACGCCTTGCAATTTTTCAATCTCGTCAGCGAAATCTTGGAATTAAAACACCATATACACTAAAACGACTTTTGAAATACCAGCTGGGCGTGCCACTGTGGTTCTCTACGCGTCATTAAAACAACATTAACCGCCAACGTCGTCACCCTGACCATATATCTGAATCTGATGCAGATTGCTCTGTAACATTGCACATCAACTGCAATTGGCCTGCTTCAAATTAAAAGCAACTTTGACTTCACGGTTTCGCTGTGTGTCCTACTGGATCTATTGGAAACCATAAGAGCTGCATCGGATGCCTTTCAAGAAGAGGGACTGCAGGATGTGGCTTTTAAGCTAATAGATGATGCAGAAAAAACAGCATCGTTCTGATAAGTATTTTCCGAAGCTCATAACCTGATAACAGAGGCCAAAGAACTAGCCAGCAAAGCTGAGATTGATCAGTTGATTGTGACTTCACTGAGAAAGGTATTCGACGCAAGAAACGACTATCAAGTGAAGAATCTTATGAACCGCAGGATGATTCAATGAAGTTTAAAGCAAACGTAATTTTTTCCAGTATTTATACATGTGTAGCACAACTTAAAGACCGCCTTAAAAAAATTAGAGAATTGCTTACATCATTTGACATCTTTACACCCGCAGCACTACTTAAAACTGACACCGAACAGTGACAAACTGATAAGTCTCACAGAAACGTACGGACAAGAAATATGCGGTATTTTTTGCTGGACATTGACGCCCTTCAATTACCTAAAGAATTTGAAAAATGGAAAAGCCATGTAGTGAATAATAAAGCAGACATTTTCCCGACATGTCCGAAAAAATATGAGAAAGTAAACACGAAGAATTTATATCAGTATTTGTTAACAACACACTTGTATTACACATTCCTAAACATCTACAAGTTATATCAGCTTTTTCTGACACTGCCATTAACCACAGCCTCAGCCGAGATTTTATTTTCAAAGCTTAAAATAGTCGAATCATATCTCAGGTCTACGATGGGTGAAAATAGACTCAGTGGACTATCCGATTGCACTTGATAGAAAACTGGTAGATGAAATTAATTTTGAAGAAACCGTAGATGTTAGTTTGAGATGTAGACGATTTCTTTTGTAACAGAAGCACGAATATTAAAGGAATATTCCCGTGAATTCCATATACATGATAGAGGACTATGGTGTAAAAATCATGTTGATTATCTTTTATGGCATCACATTTTACTCTGCGAGGTCAATTTTCAACACACTCAAGCAAACTTTGAAATGCAATTACTCCGAAACGTGCACTTCAGCATGTTTTTACACCATTTTTTTTTCTTTAATAGTTTTCTAACTGTCTAACACATATGTGAAAATACAAATTCACAGGAATATTCCTTTAAAGGATTAGTTCAGGGGTCAGGCAATTTTATCATATGAAAGAGGACGTTATAAGAAACAAAATGTGAAGAAACTACTTAATTGGATATTTCAATTAGGAGATATTTAAGTTTATAAAGTTCTATCTTAACTGTATAATCCTATACACGACTGATGTAGTGAGCATAGGCGTACGGGACCATTTTCATTTTCATTTTTTTTATTTATTTTTTTATTTGGGGGGGGGGGGACCAAGCCGGCCATTTTACCCGAGAATTTGCCAAATCACTGCCCGATAAATGCCAATTTTTCTGCCCGCATGAGGGGTGGGGCTGCATCCCCCTCGCCCCTGCCCCGCACGCCTATGGTAGTGGGTCTACTTTATGACTATGGGAAGTTGGTGCCCTCATTCCCAATTTCTTTGTAATTGTTAATGCATTTCCAAAAGAAATGATTTAAATTATTTGTGTCTGATTCTACAAAGTTATACATAACTCAATCATTTAAATATCTCCTTTTAACGGGATAAAAGTTTGGAATGCTTTCTTCTTCGACGACGACGACGACGAGTGAACACACAATTACAATGACGGGGTCGTCGCCTGCGTATTCGGTTATAATAGTAACAATGCTATCACGAAACGCTTATTACGACCCGGACGAGAACACAGGTACGACGTACGGACAGACATAACATCGATTCAACCATCAGAAACGCTCAAAGTCCACGACGCCTAACATCGACAACCATAACCCATAACCCAGTTGTGGTGCACTTGTTTCTTTAGACAGAGAGAGTTGAACACACAATTACAATGACGGGGTCGTCGCTTGCGTATTCGGTTATGATAGTACAAATGCTATCACGAAACGCTTAATACGACCCGGACGAGAACACAGGTACGACGTACGGACAGACATAACATCGACAACCAAGTCAATGTCCACGGCCTTTGATAACCAGTTGTGGTGCACTGGCGTGTCTACCCACCCCAGGATTGAACCCGGGGCCTCGTGGTCTGTAGACAGGTATGAAAACCGCTACACCACAGTAGGTTTTTTGGTTCCTCTTTCATATGAGATGAACTTGGGTGACCACTAAACTAATCTATTGAAGGTATTTTCCACTGACCTAATCTGTTACATGCATGAATAGATATATTGCAAGAGCATTATTTTCTTAGTAGAACAGTTTTAAATGGTGACAATAACACTTATAGTTCTTAAGTTATGACAAATCAACCTTTGTAACAAATTCAGCCTTTGTACAGTTGTAAAGGTGATTATGTATGAACAGAGATACTCCTATTTATTTAATGTCATTTTCATGTTTTTCCAAATTTGAAATATCAAAGGTTCTCAGATTGCGTTCTACTGCTAAATCTGGGTGAAGGTTATCATAATATCCAATTTCCTGTTCACTGTATAGCCAATTTCTTTAAATAAATACATTTTTGAGGAGGACCGAAAAACAAATAGTTAACAGACCTAGTTTCATATTGTCTAATATCCCATTCTGAGGTCACACAATATCGCGTGTTCGGGAACAATCCAAAAAACAGGTACTTTAAAATACCTAAAAAATTTGGGTACTTTTATGTATTACGTCATCGCATGAGCCTACACATTTGACTAAAATGTGTAATTGTACTACATTTAGTGTAGTCAAACACTAAACACAAGGGGTTTCTCATTTTTCGCTCCAGATTGTCCAAAATTTCAATGGATAACCTGAAATTTTGGAGACGGATAGTAAATAGATATTCAAAACTTTTTGCCGCTGTTTTTTTTAAATTCACGGTCGCCTTTTTGAGAAAATGAATAAAACAGATTATGGGCAGTCTGTTTTGTTCATTTTCTCAAAAATGCAACAATGAATTTAAAAAAGCCGCGACAGAAAGTTTTTGATATCTATTTACTATCCGTCTAAAAAAATTCAGGATATCCAGTGGTATTTTGGACAATCCGGAGCGGTAAATGAGAACCCCATATGTTTCGTGTGAGCTAATCAAATGTGTAGGCTCATGCGATAACGTAATACATAAAAGTACCCAATTTTTTTGGTATTTGAAAGTACCCAGTTTTTCGGGTTGCTCCCGGACTGGCTAATCGGGTATAAGTTTAAAAACGCTGTAACATTGCTGATTTTGAAGGGAGCATTTGTTCTTTTTGCATGGTATTCTGTATATTTTAAGCTCATGATGTTGCTACCTCTAACAGTTTCTATGCATGACTGTGGTCGGTTTATCGAGATATTTAGGAATATGCCGCATTACTTTTTGTTTCATTATTATAACAGGACGCTTCATTCCTGCAACTTGAAAAAGGAAAATAGGAACGCGACGTTCAACATTAGGTTTTTTTCGCTCGAGAGTATAGATTCGTCAAATGATCAAAACTGTTCGGGTACTTCAACAAGCTTTGGCATTCCAAGTGCTTATTATTTTCTTTTTAGATTTGAACGGGCACTCTCTCAGGAAAAGGGGGTTCTTTGGTAATAATGTATTACACATTTGTGCGATTTTGTATTAAAATACATGAACTAAGACAGAGAGGGGAGAGAGAGGGGGAGATAGGGGGTCACGGTGGGCTTCGGGGGCACGTGATACAGAACAGGCTCATTTTAAAAGTTTGACAACAAGTTTGTAGTAAATTATTAAAAACCTATCTTTTAGACTTCCCATATTTTTCAAAGAGTGACGATAAACTTATAACCATATAGAAACGTAAACAATAAAACATATTTCCATATTCTGCATTTCCATGGCTTCAGTTGTGTTTTGTATATGTTGTATTATAGCTCTCTGATTTGTATAATACAACTTCTTACTATGCGTTGTGACATACTTTTTTGCCCTTGAAATGTCAATTTTGCGAGAGCTTCCGGGGGCTTCGCCCCCTGGTGGCTTCGCCCCCTGGACCCCACCAGGGGCCATTAAGCGTGCCCCTGGACGTCACGCCGACAAGTTCAGCGCTCTGCGCACCTCAATTATACTACTACATATCTCGTCGGTTAAATTGAATTTCCCGCCCCCATATGGAAATCATGGCTGTGCCAATGGGTGGGGAGGGGGGAGGGGGATACGATATTTTAAGGGGCTAAGCCCCAATAGCTCCCGTAGCCACGCCAGTGATGTCTTGTATTCTTGTCTCATTTTATAAGCAGATAAGGATGTTATAATAGTGCCAGCATATGACAGGTATACAAGTAACTTCCACAGATTCGTTTACCTTTCAAAGCTCGTTCTTTCGGCTATATGATATTCTTGTAATGATAAGTGTTAAGTCGGATGTTGTAAGTATATGTTAGACAGAGGTAAGATTAGGATGACATCAAACTAAAGTACCACCCACTGAGGAAGGCGAGGGGTGCAAATATCCCCAGACCCCATCTTCTAGTGACCTTTGTTCACGTTCAAGAGGTCACAATCATGAGAAAGGAATGGACCAAACTTTGTCCAAAGATCGGTGGCCCTGATACTATAAATACCCAGAGAGGTGGGCAGCTTACAGAGAAAATCTCGTCTACAGAAAATTGTTTGCTCTTTTACCAATAAATCCGTTGTATACTTGTGACGTCATCTCCGCGGCGGTAGTTGATTGGCTTGTCGGTGATTGTGTAAATATTTTGACGAATCAAATCATTAGATTGTACTATATTTTCACGTGAACACGATATCTTGCCTAATTGTGCATAATTTCGTTTGTTAGTAGGCCTACCTAAACATCATTGACGTCATGCGCTTTCTGTTCTCATCCTCAGACCAAGTGGCGTCACACCTTCTTAATTCGCAATCCACGAAGACTGGCTCCTTCTGGGAAGAAGCTCTTACGAAATTTCTACGAACATGGAAAAGAAGAATTCGATATGATGGAAAAACAACCATTCGTTGAATGGGAAAATCTTCATGCGGATCCACTCTTCGAATTGTATAAGTACGTTAAGGAAAACTTAGATTCTGATCCTCTTGTAATTGACGCCGACGATCTCACGAATCATCCCAAGGAAGTACTTCAAAAATATTTCAAAGCACTTGGATTGCAATTCAGCGAGAAGTACCTTAAATGGGATTCTTCTATTGACTTTATCAGAAATTCGTATGGGTGCCAAGATTTGGTGACATGGGGTGTTCAGCAAAACGCCTATGACCGTGCTTTCTATTCGTCAGAATTTATTCCTGCAAATTCCGCACCTCCAAAATGGAAAGACCTTCCAAATGATCAGATGAGATATGCGAGTGAATTTGAAGATGGGTATCGAGTTATGATGGAAGACAGGATAAGGCCATTTTGATCTATTCTTATTTTTGGCCAAACTAATAATTGAAAGACTGAATAAAATATTATTTTACTTGTTATAGGTAAAGGAGAACGTTTTCAGGTGGACAACAATATTTTTAATTAGTTTGAAATATCTAATCGGTAATCGCACTTTTCACTGTGGTATTTCCATCATTTGATCATATTTCATATAACCAGGACATTATATGTATAATGTTGTTACAAAGAAATGAACCTATTCATACAGCCAGCTCTTGTGTTAAGTTTATTATTTTGTCAGCCTAAAGTTGGTCATAGCTCCTAGATTGAAGAAACCTGCCAATTACGATATCAATCAAAGACTTACTGACCCATTTGGTTGTTTATGTTGAAAAGTTATGGGAAAATTGTCTTGCAGTCTGTAGTGATAATAGATGATGGTAAAAATGGAATTAATATGTATAAAGGAAACATATCGTCCCATCAATAAATTAAGTAGTGAGTCGCCGTACTGGTAACGTCACTTCCGGTTTTCAATTTTCCTTATTGATTACGAGATAGCTGTGATGTTATCGATAGGCCAATATGTTCTGTGATCGATAACATTGCAGATTTCGCGCGTTCCATATGTAAAATTAAAGACCGGAAGCGACTTTACCAGCACAGCGGCGTTCACTTTTAGATGCATTAATGGGACGACATCTTTCCTTTAAATGAAATATTCTACATACTTGTTTTACAAACTAGAAATATGAAAATAAACGGAACAGTCTCCTAGCCTTGTTGGAGAGATTCAAGACAAATAAGGGGCCCAATCCTTCAAGTTCAAAACTCGGGTCAATGGCATCGACTTCTCTCAGCACCATATAGCATAAAGAGTATTCATTACTTCTTACTTAGCTGCTGTGAACCATTGAGTGGCTCGTGAGTACTTCCTATAGTGCATTGTTGCCTATACTTGTGTTTGAACTGGTCATACCTCATGTGCTATTGTTCACCTTGCGTTAAACTTTTAAAAAAGAAGGTAAAACAGTGTTCGGTCTAAATAATATTTACAAGATCATAACACAAACATTCAAGTCATTGTTCCACATGAATATTGCCTGGATTAAGAATGATTTAACCTTATAGCTATCGCGGTACCTGAGCAGTGGAGATTCAGAAACTATCAGTGTGTAAATAGGAAGACATCAAATTCCCTCAGCACCATATAACAGAAGAGTATTCCATTATTTTTAACTCAGCTGCTGTGAACCTTGATTGAGTGGCCCATGAGTACTTATATTGTACACTGTTGCCAGGTTGTCTATACTTGTGTGTTCAAACTGGTCATACCTCATTTATTATTGTTCACCTCGCGTTTTATAAAGAAAAAGGTCAAACAGTGTTCGGTCTTCAAGACTTGATGATATTTTACGAGATCATAACACAATCATTCATGTTATTGTTCCACTTGAATATTGCCTGGATCAATGGATTACGAATGATTTAACTTGATAGCTATATCACGGTACCTGAGCATATGCTTAATATACAAATTGTTGAGTACTTCGACAAGGATTTGTCTTTACTTTGCTTATCTAAACAATGTATTGACATTTTTGTGGTAGCTGAGTCTTGTGACTAGTTACAACCATCAGACCATAGGTTTTATTTATTTTTCATTATCTTATCAGATTTATATATTGCTTATACAAGCTTGTTATTAGATTTCAATGCAGATGGGCGTGTGCAGAAGGGGCAGAAATGACGACACTTTCGTTTTATCCCACCCACTGACCCACCCAAGAAGATAAGACTCATCGAATTACTTTGCTATTCGTAAATATGATCAATCTATCGGTCGTTCTCTTTCTTTCAATTTCCGACTCCACGCGTAATATCCACGCCCCCCCCCCCACCACCCAGTGGTGAAGCCAGGATTTTCATATGAGGCGGGGGCGGAGAATTGAATTGAACCGACAAGATATTTGGTGGTGTAGTTAAGGTGACACCGAAGGTCCCGTGGTGGGGTCCAGGGGCGAAGGGGAAAACAAGTATGTCATAACGCATAGTAAGAAGGTTTATTATACAAGTCAAAATTCATTTGAAAGAGAGCTATAATACACCATATACAAAACAAAATCTAAGGTGTATGGTACAAGTCAAAATTCATGTCAAAGAGAGCTATAATACATAAACAAAACACAAAATCATGAAAACGCATAATGTCGAAATATAATGTTGTATTGTTTACGTTTGTACATGGTTAGGTTTATCGTCCTTCCCTCCCTCCCTTCCTCCCTCCCTCCCTTCCTCCCTTCCTCCCTCCCTCCCTCCCTCCCCTCCCTCCTCCCTTCCTCCCTTCCTCCCTTCCTCCCTCCCTTCCTCCCTTCCTCCCTCCCTCTCTCCTTCCCTCCCTTCCTCCCTCCCTTCCTTCCTCCCTCCCTCCCTTCCTTCCTCCCTCCCCTCCCTTCCTCCCTCCCTCCCTCCCTCCCTTCCTCCCTCCCTTCCTCCCTTCCTTAAATGGTAAAATTGAAGGATAATTCTCAGGAAAAATTTTCCGGGCCAGTGAGTAGCAAGGTGAGATGAATATTATGATAAACCAGTGTAAATCTCCTATTTATAACCGGAATAATATCTGGTTTCTAGCCCGTACCCATATCCCCACCCCTCCCAAGAGGTAATAATTCCCAATTCCTGCCTTCGTGTTGTTTAGAAGGCAGATCCATTCAGGAAACACGTCTCCACGTTCTTCATGGAACTACAACGGAGTCTATAGGCGAGATTGGGTAGGGGGAGGGACACTATCCCCACCTTTTTTTTTCGCCAAATATGTACTCTTTTGACAGCATGGTGATTTTTTGTATATTTATTTTGTGATTTACACACACACACTTTAGTTTGACTTTTCCTCTACTTCTGGTAGGCAAATCCCGCCTATGCTGGTATCGCGCGTTTGCTCATGGGGTTGACCTCGAAATATTTCAGTATAGCCATGTAGCTACCGATCCAAAATAAATTCGATCGTGTATGACAATTTATGTATGACAGAAAATGAAAAAAGTACCTAATTGTTGACCTTTACCATGTTTACTCGTCAGTCTGTGTGCTATCAATATTGCCGTTTTATTAACCAGTTTGGTATGGAAGCCATATAACAGTTCACCTGCAAAGGGTTGTAATCTTTACACCTCGACGTGCTTTCAGTAAACGCTAGTTATATACAACCGTCCAGGAGTCACTTTGAGGCACGAGTGTTTGGATATTTAAAGGTTTAGAGAGGAGCCATTTGTGTTTACGAGCTTGGTAGTTTTAACAATAAAATGGCAGAAAACGGCGTAAAAGCAGCTGCAGATCGCATCTTTCTCTGGACAAATCCCAGATCTATTTCGACTGCATTTGAAAAAATGATGTCTTTCGTTGACGGGTGCCAACTATGGCATGAACCGTACGTCATCCCTTACTTCAATACCATCTTGACTAGCCCAACAAATATTGAAAAATTTCCACGAATGGCACATATGGGAAAGCAATTTATGGAAATACGGGCAGAAATAGATGCTGCAAATGGAACGCATTTCTATGAAGGCGGAAATCTAACACCTATTAAAGAGTTTTCGTAAGTTGTATCATTTTGTAGAATTTCGATATGTTCAGTTGGGATCACGTTTACTGAAGATGCATTTTTTTTCAAAAGGATGAAAAAGTAAGGTTTTCTTAAACTTATGTTACATGGAATTTACAATAGTCATGGTTCGATTTTTATGACGTTGAGAGACCGCCAAGCCCACTCCAGGAGTAGAGGTTAACTCCAAGGTTTGAAACAGAAAACAGAAAAGCCAATGTAATGATGTCACTGCCACTTTTGATATCTCTTACCCAAATGTCCACGTCAACAAACACGTGTCGATATGCTCAATAATCCTGACAGGCTTGAAATGGGCGAACAGAGAAAAAAAAGCATAATTTGTTGCAAGCGTGCAAGTTTTGATGTCACAGAAGCAATGAACATTCATGCATAAGTGTTCTGCCCCCATAAAAGGGTGGGTCCTTCTGCAGTGCTACGCCTATGTCTACCAACTGTGGTGTAGCAATATCATACACGTCTACAGACCACGAGGCCCTGGGTTCAAGTCCGGGTTGGGTAGACACGCCAGTGCACCACAACTGGGTTATCAAGGCCGTGGACATTGACTTGGTTGTCGATGTTATGTCTGTCCGTACGTCGTACCTGTGTTCTCGTCCGGGTCGTATTAAGCGTTTCGTGATAGCATTGGTTACTATCATAACCGAATACGCAGGCGACGACCCCGTCATTGTAATTGTGTGTTCACTCGTCGGCGGCGGCAGTGCTATGCCTGTTGTACAATATTGATCTGTTATAAATTTCCCATGCCAAAAAGTATCACTTGGATTATTAACAAGAATACAGCTTTTACAATAAAACGTGACTACATAGGTGTAGGAACCGGGGGGAACGTGCCCCCTCCACCAAATTTCCGAAAATGACAAAAGTGCCCCTTTTGAAAATAAAAAGTTTCCCTCAATTAATGTCAAAGATGCAAGAACTGGTGGAATTTGCACACACTTTTTAAAAAGATATTACAAAACTGTGCCCCCTTCAAAATGAAACGGCCCCTTAACTGCTTAATTACTGACCCAATAGTAGAAAACAAGCAACTTTTGCCACTAGAAAATTGCCCCTTTCTGAACAAAAGGTGCCCCTTCTACTATACTTTAGTATCTACAAACAGGGGGCGGACATAAGCATATGACCTGGGGAAGTGCACCCTAAGAGGTCGTTTCCCTACTTTCGAAAGCTTCCTATACCTCTGCGTGGCTATGCTGGTTAAAACTTTTTGAGTCATCGAATCAGCAATTATGTTCCAACCAAAACTCTTTGCATGCGAAAGTAAAGATTGGTTTCTTTTGCATTATACAGGTACGAAAACATGAGAGATGCATTAGATGAGCCCGTAGCAGATGGAAAAAAGTTCATGTTCGTCAAGGATATGGGACTTTGCATTGACGGACACTACGAGTGTCTCCCAACAAAGGTATGTTAAATAACAGACTGACAGACCAGTGCCAACCATTCTTAAATGGGTTTTGTGAGGGTGTTCACAAAATTGCATTCAAATAAAACAAATTGTATAGTCAAGCCCGTAGGCAGCATGATGCTAGGAAATGTGCCTCCCTCTTAAAAAGCAGACGCGTGGCCAGGGGCGACGAGGTGGTCGCCCCCCCCCCCTTTCTCCTCTCCCTCCCCCTAAATAAAATAGTTTTGGATTGTGAAATGCAGAAATGTTGAATGTTTGTTTTATTTGATTTTGTTTCTGATTTTTATCATTTTTAATATGATTTTACATTTTGGCTTGGCTGATATATCGGGCGATCGATACCCCACGCCGAATGTGCAAAGCGTATACAGCTCGCATATCCGCCCCCTCCAAAAAAAGAAGGAAAAACTGCCTACGCCTTTCTTGCAAGGGTATGTGCCCCTTGCGTAAAAATCAAGCGAACAATGTAACACAAATGTATATGGAGAATCTGTCCAAGTGTCCCCTCTTAAGGAGTTTATGCCCCCATTGAGAACATCCCGCGTGGCTACAGGAATGGCAGGCATGATTAACGTGTTCTGCACGAGAATGCATTTCATTTCTACACTTTTCATTAACAAAAGAAGCACTACTTTTATATAAATCTAAATAATCAAAAACAGTAGTCTTCATGACTTATCTTCGTCCTTTCAAGCAAGCGGTGATGGTTGAACTTTGATCAGGTGTTTTGGAGCAGCTTCATTTTTATCAACTACAAAAGTTTGATAGTACTTTTCAACTTTGAATGGACTACTAAAAGTATTCGGATGATTGTCGTTATTCCATTCAGTTATTCCATTGTTTGCTCAACCAAGTGTCACGGCAATAGAGGGTTATATTAGTATACATATATATATATATATATATATATATATATATATATATATATATATATATATATATATATATATATATATATATATATATATATATATATATATATATATATATATATATATATATATATATATATATATATATATATATATATATATATATATATATATATATATATATATATATATATATATATATATATATATATATATATATATATATATATATATATATATATATATATATATATATATATATATATATATATATATATATATATATATATATATATATATATATATATATATATATATATATATATATATATATATATATATATATATATATATATATATATATATATATATATATATATACATATATATATATATATATATATACATATGTATATATATATATATATATATATATATATATATATATATATATATATATATAAATATATTCATATATATACATATATATATTATATATATACATATATATATATATATATATATATATATATATATATATATATATATATATGTATATATATATATATATATATATATATATATATATATATATATATATATATATATATATATATATATATATATATATATATAAATATATTCATATATATACATATATATATATATATATACATATATATATATATATATATATATATATATATATATATATGTATATATATATATATATATATATATATATATATATTTATATATATATATATATATATATATATATATATATATATATATATATATATATATATATATATATATATATATATATATATATATATATATATATATATATATATATATATATATATATTTTATATAATATATATAAAATAAGTTTTGTATAACTTCAAAACAGTGTAAGTCTAAGTTACCTATTCTATCCTCTCTTAGAAATTCATTGGTCTGAAGGTTTTAAAAATTTAGAATATGTGTTAAGCAAGATAATAAAAACAAAGCAATTTGAAAAAATTCCAAAGTGATAAGTTTGGAAATTTAAAGGAAAGGTATCGTCCCATAAATATATTCAAAAGTGAACGCCGCCATGTTGGAAACGTCACTTCCGATTGTAAATTTTACCTATTGATCGCGAGAAATATGCGATACTATCGATCACACATCAACCGGACTGAACATGGGGCCTTCATGTATTATCTATAGCATCCCAGATTTCTTGCAGTCTATAAGGAAAGTTTAAAACCGAAGGTGACGTTACTATCATGGCGGCGTTCACTTCTGAATATGATTATGGGACGATACCTTTCCTTTAAGCCAAAAGACCGTGCTTGCAGTCGATGATTAAAGTTCAGCGTCAGACACCAAAACAAATTTCTCCCATGTACACTTTCTTCGAGGAAACTTAGAAACTTAGAATTATCGTTAGAAATCACCCCCTCCCCACCCTCGCCACACACACCCTTTGTCCATACAAGTGCCACTGCTGTTTACTACTCTAGCTGTAATTTTGCCGCTCATTGATATTACGAAATTTCGAGGACGCTCTGCTCTAGAATATTCTGATAAAACTTGTCTTGCACAAGATGGTACTGATAACTCCAAAACCTTTGACAAATGCTCAGGCAACCTTAATCATGGCTAATGATAGGCCCAAGTCACTTTTCAACGACACTTGCATCAAAATTAATACATCAGTTATCTAAAAACAGAAGCCCTCACTTTTCGACCCAGCTTCCCTTCAAAGTTATTACAGGAATTTTATACATTTTTTGGTGTGGTGTGTGGGGGGGGAGAGGGGAGTAGCTAGGACAAATTGGTATAATCAAATCGGCAAATTTCGTAAGTAATATTTGTTCAGGCACCCTAACATACACTTCTTGGCGTATTATTTTTCGACAAGGTATTTAATTTCCGATAACACCCAGATTAAGGCATTGTTAGTTACACCAGAGGTACGAGATCAAGTATGTATTTGGATTCTGTGGCTTATATGACCGCCGCTGCTAAGACATACTGCGGCTCTCTCATTGAACTTACTAAGAGCGGTGCACAACAATATTGAATATTAAATTTAGTATAGTCAGGGATGTCCATAATCTTCCATGATAGAAGGCTTAAAGACGAAAAGACAAGCAGAACTGTGAAGAAACATTATGTTTTGTTGATTTTACATTTGAAATTTCAAACTTGAAACAAATTTGTATGGAAATGACTTGTGCAGAAAATTTAATTAAGAAGGACCTCTCTTTCTTATGTTAATGTATTCGAAATGAATATTTAAAATCAATTAATCCTTTTCTATAAGGATGTTTCAGCTGACGTCATGAGGTCACATTACTTTGTTTACATCGCCATTTTGTAGGGAAGACTGCCGTCTGCTGTACACTTATATACGTGTGCATGTTGTTATGTAAGATTACTTTTGTAAGTAGTGTGCCGGAATCTTGCTGCAGTCGTTGGTTGCACTAACTAATAGACGTGTTTAGAATCCACTGAATAAGATTACTTGAAGTACTTGAAGGGTAATATTTTCTTTAAAATAACATTTTATATTAAAAAATTGATTCATCTTGCCAGTTCATTTTTACCAGCGCGTGTATATATGCCCATCACGTGTTTTACCTGCCCAGCGCCTTTTCATCAGCAGCGCATGCTAACACGTGTTTTAGATCTATTCTGTTTTGTTTTATGTGTGGTGTGACTGAGCTGTGTGAAGATCAGACGCGTGAAATACTTAACGCGCAAAGCTCTCCCCTGCAAAATGGCTCCCAGTTGAGTTAGAGTCACGTGATGAAAACTCTATATTAGAAAATACTTTGAATAAGTGGTCAATCATAGCTTTTTATTTCATTCTATCATATTACATTAAAGTACTTTCCTGACATATCCAGTGTTTTAAGCCTCAAAATATGAGAAAACTTGCAATAATATACACACAGAATTAACTTCCAAGAATGCACAATGTCACAACTAATCTGATTTCAATAATGCTTTTTCCTGTCTTCACAAGCTGACAAGTGAGACAAGACTTTAAACTTGAAAATCACGCTTAGCGGAATAATATTGTAATTCATTCTTCACTACTTTCTTTCGTTTAATGTCCTCTTTCACAAGATATGCACTTCTTTAAGCAGGAGTTGCTAACAGATATCGGACAAATAATCCTGATATCTAAACATTATTTAGTCAATCAATGTAGATTATATATTCTTAAAAAAATCAGAATCACGTACGTATCATGTATGACTTTAAACTTACAATATGCCGATTTCATAATTAACGTTCTGTTGTTCCTTCTTGTTGTAAAGTGAGCTATTCGAGATTTTCTTCAGTAACCATGAATATGATTACACTTCATCATATACTGTTACAAAATGTATATACTCTTCAATGGGTGCCACCGTGAGGGCAATTGAAGTTAAAGAAACGACAGGCCGAAAAGAAAGGGCGTATTTTTCTTCGGTCTCAAGAATAATCGTACAAACTTGTCATGCACGTAATAGTACTAAAAACCTTTAGAACGGATATTCAAATTGACTACAATTAATTCTTTTAATACTTAAAATAATAATTTTTCAAGGACACGAGTATCAAAAATTAGACCTGTGTTTTCAAAATTTCCACGACTTAACAAACAAAAAAGACGCCCTTACTTTTCAACTGAGCAAAATCCATAAAATGGATTTTTATTACTAAAAATCAGAATGATTTTATACCAAGGATGTAGGAACACTACAATACGTTGTTATTTCTTCTGTGCACCACACGTGATTTTCTCCAACAAACATTTGGATAGAACTGTAGAATAACACTGCATCATGCAAATGTAACAATTTGTACATACTTTTCACTGGATGTAAAGTGTAATTCATCTTAACTTGCCGAGCTCATGAGCGGCAAATGTATTACAACACAGGTGCACTTCTTATTTTGTAACTGCATTTCATAATCAAGCAATATTATTCCTGGAAAGAATCTTTCTGCAGCAAAACGTGAGGATTTACTAATACGTTAAAATGCGCATTAACAGATTTATTGCAGTCTCTTTTGATTTTTTGGTCTCAGAGAAGATAGATTTGTAATAATGAACCTTAATCATACATTGAAATTTTGAATTTTTACTAGTGCTACTTTGATCAAACTCTTATTTTATGGTTGTTTTAATCTGTTTAAATTATTTCCGTTTACTATTTTTCTTTTTAAAGGCAAAATGGCGACACACTTTTCTGATTCGAGATCCACGAAGGCTTGCAGTGTCTGCCAAAACCCTCCTAAAGAAGTTTTTTGTGTATGGAGAGGAAGAATTCGACTTGATGGATAAGCAGCCATTTGTCAAATGGGACCAACTAAATGAAGACCCTTTGTTCCTTACTTACAATTACGTTAGAGAAAACTTTGACCCCAATCCACTCATCATCGATGCAGATGACCTTCTAAAGTATCCAAAAGAAGTTCTCACGAAATATTTCTCAGCACTCGGTTTAGAATTTAAAGACTCGTATCTAAAGTGGGATTCATCCATAGACTTCATCAAAGACGCATATGGATGTCAAGATCTGGTTGCATGGGGTATTCAGCAGAAAGCTTATGACCGTGCATTTTACTCATCAAGTTCATTACCATAAAATCCCCTCCGAAGAAGTGGAGGGATCTTCCACGTGATCAGTTAGAATACGCGAGTGAGTTTGAAGATGGCTACCGTGTTATGTGGCAGCACAGGATAAGACCGTTTTAAAACATTTTCATTCTGCAGTATCTAGTTTTCATTGAATAAAGAAATGTTTGTTATGAGTTTTGTTCAGCTGACTTTCATGCCAGTAAGTAGTTACATAGATTAGGTAAAGGAAAAGGAAATTAAATGAGGCTAACTAAAGCAAACAATGTATCAACTATCAGGCAGGCTGCAAGATGCTGTATACCACCTTTCTGAAGATTTTTGTAACGTATGTTCTCACATTTTTATTTTGAATTGTATTGCATTGTAACTACTACAGGCATCATAAAAAGATACAAAACCCCTCTTCACCGATCGTAATATCTTGCACACATATTACTAACAATAATTACCCCTCCCAACCTAAGTGCCCCTGTATGTCTTCACCTACCTACCTATCAATCTCAACCAACCTACCATGCCCCATTCACCAAAAAAATTCTCCAACTACATACCACTCCACTACTATATACCCTCCTCAACGCACCTACTCTCCCCACCACTATATACGCTCCCCAACGCACCTACCCTCCCAAATACATCCACTAACCTACAACCTATCCTCTTCTTCATCCACCATGCCGTCAAAATCTTAGTATAATGTTTTCATTTAAAACATTATTTTCAAATTCCTGTATGCAGATTCACCCGGAGGTAACCATGTACAGATACATTTTTAACATTTGAATCAGCAATCCTGGTTTCAAATTCTATTCATGTGAGGATCATCAAATTTCAAATTCATTTAAGGTGAGTTTACTTTCATGCAAATATTTCAATTGCTATTCTTGTCTGGAATGCATTGTACAATTGTATTAAGTTATGTTGGGGCGAGCGTCTCTATTGTATATTTTTTAATATTATATTCATGCGAGAACTACCTAATTATGACTCATACAACATGTTATTTTCCTTTCAAGGTGTCAGACATATATTCATGTCAAGAATGCTTTGTTATGTATTCTTTTATGGCGAGAGTCTTCATCATATACATTTATTTTTCAATGGAGACACAAAGTACTTACGAATGGCAGAAATATTTTGTTCCCACTACCTGAACGATGCATCGACGGACAAAAGGAAAGACGGACGGACGGACGGAAACGCACAGGCTGACGGACGCACGTTAAAGACGCTATATCCATATACAGATATATCTCTAACGTTGCAGCGAGGGGTTACAAAATAATGGGGTACAGACAGACAGAAGGTATATGAGTACCACTGTGGGGGACATCTGTACGAGTAGAGTGCATCTGACAGTGTACGAATGAAGATGACGTGATATTCACTCCAGACGAAATAAGTATAGGTCCAGACCTGTCTGTAAAATGTTCTGAGCAAGTACAAGAAATTTACTCGAGTACGTGTATTAGTATGGAATCGAATACTGTAAGTCTGCCTTCCCGGTAATACCACCCCACTGACTAGGGTCACATTTATGAAAACTGCTTACGCCGCTGTGTTTTAGATTTTCAGATACTCAATGTAAACTGACTAATTACACCTACTATTACTACGAGTCATATTGACTATTGTATATTAATATCCTGACTAACTAAAGCTGACTAATTAACGTAAACAGGTAAAGCTTAAGTTTATTATATTTCTGATGCACATAACAAGGTAGAATTTGGGTGAAAATGATATGTAAGCTTAGCAGGTACTATAATTAAACTAACTGCAAAGCCCTGTCAAATGAAAATATAAACGAAATTATCATATCATTTTTACATGTTATTTTATGTATAATATGCGTCTTGATGCATTTGTAATTAATACAGTAGAACTTGAACAAAAGGGATAATAATAATATTATGCCTATTTCAAATTGATTATTGCATTGCCATGTAGTACCGGCAAAGTAGACAAAGACGTAATACGGAGAAGCTCGAAACATGGTGAATGCTGAAACAATCTGAAATGATTAAATGTTGTCCCTTTTTTATAGACCACAAATAAGACCATCACCCACCCCCAAACAACCTACGCATTGTAGACCTAAAATAAGACCATCACCCACCCCCAAACAACCTACGCTTTGTAGACCTTAAATAAGACCATCACTCATCCCCAAACAACCTACGCATTGTAGACCTCAAATAAGACCATCACCCACCCCCAAACAACCTACGCTTTGTAGACCTCAAATAAGACCACTACCCACACCCAAACAACCTACGCATTGTAGACCTCAAATAAGACCATCACCCACACCCAAACAACCTACGCATTGTAGACCTCAAATAAGACCATCACCCACCCTCAAACAACCTACGCATTGTAGACCTTAAATAAGACCATCACCCACCCCAAAACAACCTACGCATTGTAGACCTCAAATAAGACCATCACCCACCCCAAAACAACCTACGCATTGTAGACCTCAAATAAGACCATCACCCACTTCCAAACAACCTACGCATTGTAGACCTCAAATAAGACTACTACCCACACCCAAACAACCTACGCATTGTAGACCTTAAATAAGACCATCACCCACTTCCAAACAACCTACGCATTGTAGACCTCAAATAAGACCACTACCCACACCCAAACAACCTACGCATTGTAGACCTCAAATTAGACCATCACCCACACCCAAACAACCTACGCATTGTAGACCTCAAATTAGACCATCACCCACACCCAAACAACCTACGCATTGTAGACCTAAAATAAGACCATCACCCACCCCCAAACAACCTACGCTTTGTAGACCTCAAATAAGACCATCACCCATCCCCAAACAACCTACGCATTGTAGACCTCAAATAAGACCACTACCCACCCCCAAACAACCTACACATTGTAGACCTCAAATAAGACCACTACCCACACCCAAACAACCTACGCATTGTAGACCTCAAATAAGACCATCACCCACACCCAAACAACCTACGCATTTTAGACCTCAAATAAGACCATCACCCACTTCCAAACAGCCTACGTACTGTAGACCTCAAATAGACCATCGCTCACCCCCAAACAACCTACGCATTGTTGACTTCAAATAAGACCATCACCCACTTCCAAACAACCTACACATTGTTGTTATGCGATCGTCATTAACGCATGGACAGTCCTAAGCAGGCCCGTAGCACCGTTTGTTTTAGTGGTGCGGCGACGTTGATACTATCTAAGCGGAGCGCCACCATGAGTTGGCGCGTAGCGTGGAAAAACAAAATTGGGAAAAAAAGTACCTCTAGATTGCCAGAAATCACACTTCCCAGGTCTTGCAAGCTGTATTTGAACATCCTCTATTTTGGACGAATATGTGAATAGGTCTATCTGTTTTGTCATAAAATGGATCGTTCCGACTTTACACAAAATTATGCCAACCACGTTTCTTCAAACTGTCAAAGTATATTTTCATACAGAACATGTTTATCATAATCATATCGGAACATCACCAGATAACAGTAATTTCTATTCTTTCAAAAAGCACAATTTAACGAGTCAACTGACCCTAGTTCTGAGGGCAAAATACGTTTGGGCAAAATCATAAAGAAATACAACTTCACACTTCTGACTTTAATTTTCTTAACCCCGAAAACGTCTGAACGTATACATATGTATTATTTTTTCACTTATGGAGGGGTGTAGAGACCATATCCTTGCCGACACTCACATCTAAACCACCATTTTTTGTGGCGGGTGGGAGGGGGGAGGGGACTCGTAAATTTGAGCTCCATATCCCTTTTTTCATGCTATTATCAGATGTGTTAATCCGTGAACTTTGCCCTGTCATTTTTCAAAATATGGGGAGGGGGAGGTTATTCTCAAAATATGTCATAAATAAATCAACTTGAACTGTTGAAACTTGTGTGTTGTCACATCAACTTCAGTCTGATCTTAGTAATCTATCCAAAGTATCGATGGCAACAACAAAACAGAAAGTCCAACAAAATGTTTAGATAATTTTTCAGATAATTTATGGAATGAAGTAAGCTTGTTTTTAACAAAAACTAAAATGATAAACTGATAGTCTTATAGGATAATATTTCGTAATCTATACAAAAGTTTCACTGAATTCAAGGACACGAGAGTGACGAGACTATAGGCCTATTCCTGTATTCGACTATTTGCCGGCTTGGAGAAATGATCCAAAGACTGCACGACGGTGAGCAGTGTCGGCAAATTCACTTGCTATTTTCGTCAGATTCAAGCTATCTGTGGTGTCTTTGTGGACATGGAGGACAAGTAGATGGTTCAGTCGTTTCTGTTTCATGGTGGCTCGCATGTACGTTTTGATGTGTTTCAGAGCGCTGAAAGAACGTTCGCTTACCGCGTTTGTAGCTGGCATGACCAGTACAAGTTTAAGCAAAATGCACACTTCAGATAGAAGCAATTTCGTACCGAAATCTAAAGACTTCATATACTTCACTATATCAGGAAGCGAATACACACTGACACTGGTACATTCAGGCGGTTTACATGTGTGACCCAGCGTTTCCAGCTAGACTCTGAGTTGACTTGAGTCAATGTCGTCTTTGTAGAAATCAGAAACGAAGTGAAAATCCTCCCCAATTCCTTTGCCATTACATGCATCTAGGAGGAGGTTCTGTAGCTTGACATAGGTTTGGTACCCCGTCTGCTTAAAACGATCTCGTATGCAGTTAACGATGTTGTCAATAGCCTCTGTGTAGATTCGCTTGAAATACTCCTTCGCACTTGCAGGTTGATCATTAATAGAAGGACCATCAAGCCGGATTGGGACTTTTCTTCTTCGTGGTGTCTCTGGTTGGTTCACATTGAGTGTAGAAGCAAGTAATCCTACGGCCTCCCAGAAAGTGTCGAACTGACTTTGTATGCCTTCAATAGTGGAAACGGTTTTCTCTGCGACACTCTGCCCTTCCGCAGCAGAAATGTAGGCGTGTTGCAAAGTCCTACTCAAATTGTCGCTATGACTTAGGATCAGGTGTGCTAACTTTATACCAAATAGGAAATCAAACTTCTTCATGTACGAAGCCACACCTCTCAGTCGACCCTTTGTGCTAGGATCCTTTTCCTCCAAGAGACACTCCTTCCAAACATTCTGTAGAACTTCGTAGTTTTCCAGAATGCTCCGAAGTGCATCTGCTCTAAATGTCCACCGAGTTGGACACATGACACGGATTCCAGTGGAGCACTCCTTCCCAATCCTCTCCTTCATCTCGATAAACTTAGTACACGTCGAGGAGAGTTCCTAATTAGTTTGGTAATTTCCCTTGTATTTTCCAAAGCATCACACATTATCCGGTTTCTCTTTATGGTGTCACCACATGCAAGATTAAGGGCATGACCATAGCAATGTGTACACAAAGCCTTTAGTTGTTCATCAGTTATCTTCTTTGCAACACCTCCGTGTACACCCGACATGGCAGCCGCTCCATCATAGCATTGACCTCTTGCCTTCTGAAGGGATAACTGCATTCGAAGGAGAACATCTTTGATGACGGCAACTAATGCATCGGCGGTTGTTGAAGACACTTCATACAATCCAATGAAATCTTCATGAACTTCAAACTGGTCGTCGACCCACCGTATGCATATCACAACCTGTTCCTTGTTGGAAACATCGGGGGTTTCATCCACCATAATTGTATAGAATGGAGCTGTCTGGATATTTGAAACAACCTCACGTAAAGCCTATAAAAAAGAAATGGTGCATATAAAAAATAAGCACGGATGTTAGTAACTATACGTGCGCGCTAGTCGCCAATTGTGGCTTTAAATGAAATTTAAAGGGTCTGGCGAGTTATACCATTTTAACGAGTTATACCATTTTATTTTATTGAAAATTAGTACACAAATGTTTAAAGAGGCATGCTCAACGCACACTTGCATGGTACATATGCTTTATAGATGTGAGTAGATATGTTCCAAAAGAGATTTACAAATTAAAAGGAAGGCGAATGCGATAGTGACGCGTAACAAAAATAAATAAATAAACAAAAAACAAACACGAATCTGCGCCCTATGCAGCTTAAATTGAAAATTCAAACAAAAAATATAGCAGCACTTCAGAACCATTTTTGAGGGGTGGGGTGGGGGTAAGAGTGATAGTCTGGATTTTTTTTTTTATAATGATGGTCTCCTGCGCCCACGTCGATATTTCCTTTGTTCCGCTGCAATTGGTATAGTGATCCCTATATTATTTTCTGTTCCTCCGACGCTGGGGAGGGGTTAAGTCTTTGCTATTCTGATTTTGTTTGCAAATTATGAAATATCTTCCGCCTCCTAAAATGTATAATTGAATTAAGTCTTACCGTTAGTGCCATTGTCTGTAAAATTTCGTTTTGAATTTCAGCAGAGAGATACTTGTTAGATTTCCGTAATAACCAGTTTTCAATCCGTGAATTATCTTCACCACGCAACTTGAAAGGAGTTATAAGATTAGAATCCGACTCATCCCCATCACCCCTGAAAGATAGTCCTTGCCGTGCCAGGAATCTCACATTAGAAATGATTTTCATAAAAATTTGTCGTCGCTCTTCCCTTTCTCTTCCAATCTGTTGTGATAAACTTTCTCCAATATCTTTAGTTATCTTTGGCAATGTCACAACCATTAAGACTGCATCCTTGTGGCAAACACTACCTTCATGTGCCTTGAACCTCCGAGTCGCTTCTTTCCAATTTTAAAGCCTTTGTTTTTAGCGATAAATGCGGAATCCATGTTTGGTGAATTGGGCTTCTTTGCCTTGTATGCCTTGATGCATGTATAGCAGAATGCCATATCATTTGATTCGTCATAATGCAACCCAGCAAACTGGTTGAACCAACTTGGTTGGAACGCACGAAGTTCTGGGTTTTTCTGTCCAAAACTTCGTTCAAAACTTCGTTCAAAACTTCGTTCAAAACTTCGTTCAAAACTTCGTTTTGGGAAATTGATTACTG
>JAIGNY010002731.1:707500-722500 GCA_020152595.1 Chiridota heheva | reverse complement strand
ATAATCTCTGTGCTTATTATGTTGAACTGGAACTTGAAATATCCTGTTAAATTTACATCAGATATCATATAGCAGAGTACAAATAAACATTGATTTTTGTAATCATTACACTGGCAACGAAGACGGGATTTTTTTAAACTTTCCAATATCTTTGGATTATCATTTCATTTGTGGAAATTGTCTTTATCATATTTGCGCATTAAACTGCCATGTGCACGTTTTAAAACTTCATGATCATGGCAGCACAACGTTTCCTCCACTCTCAATATCCGAAGACCTCCACTCTCTTAGACCCATGTGGACAAGATGATTCAATCGTTTTGAGAACTTTCTTATTGGATTTGACATCAAGGAAGACTGTAGAAAAAGAGCTTTGCTTCTACATTTTATTGTGGAGGAAGCATATACAATATTTGAGGCGCTCTATGAAACAGGAGACGTGAGTGACTACGCTAAAGCTTAATTCAACGCAGAGTACGAGACTACGTATTTCGGCAAGCAAAACAGGCGGAAGGTGGAACGATGACTCTTATTATACCTGGTTACGCCATCTTGCATCTACCTGTGACTTATAGTGACACTGATAAAGGCACATATCGTCCAAACCGGCAACGCCAATCGTCTACGCCGCAAAGCACTAAGGGAAAGAATGACGCTATAATAACTTACCTGACTACTGGACGCGACACGAGCCACAGAACAAAGAGCTCAAGGTATTGAACAGAAAAACACTGTCAACTACGTCAGCTAATTAAATGGGATTGATTCATTTGGTAAACGCAAAAACGGAAAATACAAATTATCCATTATGGGATAGTTTAAAAAATCCAATGAGTATACTGACAAGTGTTAATCACAACTAGGGTTCAAGAGATCACACAAATATTCATTTCATTCCACAAATCATTAGAAACATCAACAGAAGATGAATATTTACAGGTTGTCAACGGTATTCATAGACTGAAGACGATAGACGATAGTCATAATTGGTGGTTCCATTTCCTTTTTTGTTTTATTTTTTATAATTCATTGACAAGAAAAGAAGGTGGTTGTCTGCTTTGTCATCATGGTCATAGGGAATATCTGCGTGCTGATGGTTGCTCTGTGATCATTTTGTCATCTGGGTACTTGTTACTGTCAGTTATGTCAGTTAAAGTTTGTTTTGATAATCTTGAAAAATGAGGAGTTGCAAGTTATGGCATGCGTGTTTTGCTGGGCTGTTATGGTTGAGCTGGGTTGTTATGGTTGAGCCGGGCTGTTATGGTTGAGCCGGGCTGTTATGGTTGAGCCGGGCTGTTATGGTTGAGCCGGGCTGTTATGGTTGAGCCGGGCTGGTATGGTTGAGCTGGGCTGTTATGGTTGAGCTGGGCTGTTATGGTTGAGCCAGGCTGTTATGGTTGAGCCGGGCTGTTATGGTTGAGCCGGGCTGTTATGGTTGAACTGGGCTGTTATGGTTGAGCCGGGCTGTTATGGTTGAGCCATTGATATTTATAATTTTATAAGGTTCTGGGTTGAAAGGTGGTGTTATCTTGTTAATTTGATGTACAAGTATAGTATCATCAATCTTAAAAGAATTTGGTTCATGTACATGTCGAGTTTCTGCATTTAATTTCATGCGTTCTTTTGCTTTGTCGTCAGTGGCTCTAATTTTATCATTTTCTCTTGAAGCTTGGATTCAGGCAACTTTGTCGTAATTGAACTTCGAAACAAAAGTTCTGATGGTGATTTCGTTGTGGTGGTGTGAGGGGTCGCACGATAATTGCGTAAGAATGTCCAAAGTTCCTGTTTCCATAATTTATGTTCTAATTTTTTTAACTCATCTTAAAATACATTATTTTAACCGTTTATATAAATAATTGTATTATTAAACGCCGTACAGCCTTGATTTTATTTTATTTTTAAAATTTCATTTTTGTTTATTTATTTATTTATTTTAAGTGATGATGATGATGGTGGTGGTGATAGTGGTGGTGGTGATGGTGATGGTGGTGTTGGTGGTGGTGGTAGTGGTAGTGATGATAATGATGTAATTAAGTATAAAACTAATAATAACTGGGTTTATTCGATAAAACTGGTATGATTATGCATCAATAATTTGTGATCATTACGATTATGGTCTCGTTTCAAGTGCCCCATTATTAAAACACAAAACCAAAAAAGATGAAATTATCAATTTAAACTCAAACTTTGTAATAAATGGCAATACCAGAAGAAAACAAACAATGAGAATATAAAAACTTATGGTTTATATTATTGACAATTTTGTACTTGTTCCCTTTAAAATCAAAATATTCGTGATTATGACCAAAGAAGAAGAAATTTTGAAACTTAAGTGCCAAATTACACAAATTTGTACTGTCCCAAATTAATGGAAAACAACTAAAAATAACATGGAGAAAAAATACATTTTGTTTTGGGTAGAATGAACTAAACAAAAATACAATGTATCCTTCTCAATGATAAACGAACGAGTTTTATCATTATTTCATAATATTCGTTTTTAGAACCTTTCCCCACCAACAAAGCCTACACCTATTAATAGCGTTTACCCTATTGATAGGCTATTCGATATTTCACCACCGTAGGCCCAAGTCACCATAAACGCAAACTCAGTGTCATTTTACCTAACCTTATCAACCCAGGTGTGTAGGCGTATTATAGCTGCGTTTATATACATGGATATTCATATCATTATTCATTTCAGTCGTCAGTTGTCGTTCTAATAAAAAATCTTTGCTTAAAATAATATTGTTTTAGTCCATGGTCCGCATCAGGGCTGCCACTCTAAATTTTCTGTTTCCCCTACCACGCATGCGCATTTCCCCTGCATCTCCTCTGCACTCTATGGCCCTTTTTCACCTACACAATTCAGTTCCCCCCCCCCCCCCCAGAAAAAAAATCGCTTTTACTTTGTTTGTACCTACAAAAATTAAGTTTTTCCCTACACCCTAATGAAAATTAAACCAGTGGATCTACAGGCAATCGGTGTCACTATACGGGTATGGTACAATAAATTCATAGCAAGAAATATACACGTTATACATGATTCTCGGACGAGATTTGCTTGAAAATCTCTCAGAATTTGGGTGTTCGACTATGACCTCCAGCTTGTTTCCTATCTATCATGCAAAAAAAAAAAAAAAATCCCCTACAGAATTGTCATTTCCCCCGTAGGTTCCCCCTACCCCCTACATATGGCTAAAATCCCCTACCGTAGGGGATTTCTCCTACGAGTGGCAGCCTTGGTCCGCATAGTAGAAAATTTGAAAATCAAAAACCCATTCAATTCTGAGAAAAACGCGACAGACAAATTTTCAGAGATGTTTTTGTGAGTGATTACAATAACTGTCCGTAGTTATAGCAACAGGCAACTAAATTGAGATACCTCAAGTAAAAATAAATACATACCAAGAAGAAGAAATCATAATGCGGGCAAAGAACAAGGGAATTCCTTGAATACGGAGCTCACCGAGTGCGCCATACCTCGGAGATAATTCGAACGGAAAAACTCGAAATATGATTCGTACCTCTCGGAACGGATTCGGATTTTTTCTGCGGCCAATTTTTTATTGTAAAATACAAATAAAAAGGAGAAACAATATTATGCAATAATTTACCAAGACCTCAAGCCATGTCTGCATGAAAGGCAACTAAACCGATAAGAAATTGCTAAAATAAATTTTATAATAGTACACGGTTCTTATATCAGTATATGGCGTAAAACAACTCTCTTGTGTGATGAAAGCTTTAATTTGAAGGTTAACTTCCGAACGATGTTTTGACGTTTGTGAAAGTCATTGCTTTAGTTCAAATCCTTTAGAAGAATATTGAGCTCAAAGCAATGCTGGATATTATAACACTTTTGCAATACCTCGTTCCTGATATTTGGATAATATCCTGAAAATAGACTGTATAGCTTCCGCTTTAGCTAATAGTTGCGTTCCATGAGGTAAAATAATTATCTATATTCTGTGAACTTGTACATCACTGAAAGTTTGCCATCAAATTTTCTAATAGCAAATAAAGATGTCCAGGAGAGGAGATTACACTTTTGATAGGATACGTTTGATAGGACCATATAAATTTGTTCAAAAGTCGTAAATACAATTATCATATAAAGCACTCAATAAGATCTACTGCAGATTAACGAAACGAGCTGAAAATAAAATAGAATGGCGACTTATA
The DNA here is from genome assembly GCA_020152595.1 of Chiridota heheva. Lineage (NCBI taxonomy): Eukaryota > Metazoa > Echinodermata > Holothuroidea > Apodida > Chiridotidae > Chiridota > Chiridota heheva. The sequence continues at coordinate 718,315 of JAIGNY010002731.1, read as the reverse complement.
TTAGGAGCAAATCTGCAGAAAGGATATTTTTGTGGACTAATCCTAGATCCATTTCTACCGCTTTTGAAAAAATGATGGCTCATGTCGATGGATGCCAGGTGTGGCACGAACCGTATGTTTTCCCATATTTTTCATCCATTTCGTCAAATCCTGATTATTTAAAGAAATTTCCTCAACTGAAAGAAACGGCAAAACAGTTTGAAGCAAGTGATGAGAAATTTGAAAATGCATATGGCGGAGGATCCCTTCGGCCAAAGACAGATTTTACGTAAGTATATTGTCGTATATACAGATATAGCAAAGCATATTCGGCTTTAAACATCGCGATTTCAGTGTTTCATAGTCTACCCCGTAACACTGTCCGCTATCGAACGCCATTAGTCTAGCTGAGAGCCACGAAGAGATTAAATTTTCACTGTAAATGTTACCTTGTATATTGTTACATAGTCCGTCCAATTAGATAACGAGACAATAGCAGTCCTATTTTGAGATCGTTCTCAGACAAGAACACCCTTTAAAAAGGGCTGTCGTGGCATTTAATGCTTTTGTATGGCTTGTAATAAAGAAAGCAGTGACGTGTCTAAGGGGCTTATTGGGGCTTTGCCTCCCCCTCACCTCCCAAAATTCCGTCGAAGCCATAAATATAATTAATTGAAATATCAAATAAACCATGTGTGGAATTTTTTGCAATCGTATCGACTGAGCTATCATTAAATTTGGACCAAACCTATACAGTTTGCACCAAAAATCCTCCCATTTTCGACCAAACATCTTTCATTTTGGCTCCAAGATCTACAATATCGACCCAGAAATATGTACTTTTGAATAAAAGCTTCAGGCTTTTATCAAAAATTTATATTTTGGACCAAAATTTTTAAGAACCATAATCTACAATATAGAACCAAAAACTTTTGGATACGGAGGTGAAGTTCTTATCAACAGGGCTACATGCGCGGATTAAAAATATACTTTGTTTTTGGTCGACATAAAAATCAAGTCATTCTAATCCAATGAAAAGGAGTGTACCTTAATACATTCCAGGAAGTTGTTTACAGCTTTCTGTACATACATAGTGACATTGTGTGTAAACAGCGGCATTGTTGGGCAAATGATCACTACATATCCTTAATTGCTAAAGGTTACATCTCGAAATTATTTGAACAACTTTAAAGTATCTTTCACTGGCAGACTGGAACATACCTAATGTAGAGCAATACCAAAACCAATCAACCAGCTTCATGCATCTTGCAATATGTTTCCCAATTGCATTAGACAGTGAAGACGTACTGTAACAATGGAAAGGGGAAACTATAGCAAATCTGTGCTGGTCGCGATTAATGTGCCTAACATTTTGTAGATCCCAGCAACTAATCTGTAATAATTGAAATATATCTGTAATTTCACAATAAGTATCATTCACTCTTGACTTCATATAGGTTCTCGTGGTCCATGTTTTTATATGGCAGTGCAATATTTTCATTTTCCTAGATACGACAACGTCAAGCGCATGTTAGGTGAACCGCTTCCAACAGGAAAGAAATTTATGTTTACAAAAGAATTAGCTTTTTCGATCGATGCTCACTACGACTCCATTCCATCTGAGGTACTTGTTACCATTTCATTGGTTTTTATCCATAATTATTTTTCGATTCTTTTCAACCCTCTAAAATTATGCATTAAAAAAATTAACTTACAAGATTTTACAGAACATAAAAGTACTTTTCTTTAAGGCTTATAATACTTTCCTATAAAACAATTTGTTTGTTTTTCAGATTAGAAGTGATAGTTGTGATTTTTTAACGTTGAATGAATGAGAAAAACATATTTGAAGTGAATACAAACAATATTCATTTCATTTATTTGTTCATTCGCAACTTGACATATCACAGTCAATAACAGGAAAATTACAAAATAATTAGTGACAAAGAATTTGCAGAAAATTTAGATAAATTAACAATCATATGTCTGTATATAATATATAAATTCTATCAAAAGTTCTCAAAAAAGAGATACAATGAAGATGCTAATAAATGACAATTAATGACCGGTTGGATCAATTGGTTCTTTTGCAACAACATCAATTTGTTTAACTTAGATTTGTTTGTACCTGACCAAACAATATGAGAGATGGGGTAATATCAAACTTTAGTAAATACAACGCAAAATATTGATAGGCAAGAAATGTTATAGCTTAGATAGGATTCCCACACTCTTTACAATAGATACATATATGGCATTAATATGCTCGAATCATGTTTGTTTGGAGTCTATTACGACACCAAGGAATCTTAATTTATCGGTACGAACAATGGGTTTACCATTGAGACAAATATACAAATTAAAATCATGATGGCAATTACCAAACACCATGTAATTTGTCTTAGCAATATTCAAAAAGATAGTTTACTGGCTTTGAACCAGTCATGAAATTGATCAAGTTCATTACATATGTTTTCTTCAAACCTTTTGAGATTTTTCTCAGAGAAGAATATATTTGTGTCATCAGCGGCAAATAACACAAGGTATTAGATACTTAACTAATATCATTCATATATAATATGAACAACAATGGGCCAAGGATTGAGCCTTGTGGGACTCTAAAGGTTCTAATTATGCACCATTAACAGATTGAAAAGACTAAATTGTTTCTTGTTGTGTATATATAGCTATGGAATCACGACAGACATGTACATCGTATTCCGATATGAGACAGCTTGGATATAAGGGTGTCATGATCAATAGTGTCAAATGCCTTTGAAAGGTCTAAGAAAATACCAACTGTAGTAAGCTGTTTATCTAAAGCATCATATAGTTATCAATCCCATCAACTAGGGCCATTTCTGTAAATATACCTGCACGAAAACCATACTGAGCATCAAATAAAATCTCGTGCATATTTAAGAAGTCTAACAGTCTATTGTAAACAATACGTTCCATTATTTTAGATAAACAAGGCAATACGGATATTGGACGGTAATTAGTATACATCTTTATATCCTTTCTTAAAAACAGGAATAACTTTTGCAAGTTTCTTGCTGTTTAAAAACACACCATTAGATAAAGAAATATTGAAAATATGCGTTAGGGAAGGCGCAATTAAATGAATTATGTTTTTGATAAAAGACGGTTTGAAATTGTCAAAGTCAGGAGCTTTATTAGATTTGAGGCAATGGGAAGCAACTTTGACTATTTCATCATGCGTAACTGGGAATAAAAGCATAGAAAACTTGTAAGCGGTACCAAGATAATCATTTGTACGAGAGTGAGACTGATATTTTTTGGAAGCGAAGAATCAATATTTACAAAGTATTCGTTTAAATCATTAGCTATAATTAGACCATTAATGAAATAATTAGGCACACTTGAAATGTTTTCCCCTTTATTCAATAAATTACTTATGACTGACCATGTACCTTTAGGGTCATGTTGTAACTCTTGGAATTTCCACGAGAAGTTGATTTCTTAACTATGCGAATAACACGATTTAATTTATTACACTACAAACAATAGTCTTATTTGTTAGAATCCGAAGGATGCTTCAATGAAATCTTTAAAAGCTTATTTTTGGCTTTGATAGATATAAGAATGCCACTTGTAATCCATGGATGTCTTTTACGTTTATTGTTATTTTTATTTTGTATTTGAATGAAGGGAAAATATCATCATATAGTACTGACAAATTATCACAAAAAGCATCATAAGTATTATTTACATCATATTCATAAGTAAAATTGTTAACAGTAATCTGAGAATAATTTATAACTTTGTGACCTTTAATACTACTGGTGTGATACATTAAACTCTTGCAAAAAATCGGGAAATGATCAGTTAAGTCGGTGATTATAACACCTGATAAGAAAGCATCACGCTGGGATGATACATTAGTTTGTTGCCAATCAATGTAGATGAGGTTTCACTCACTCTTGTGGGTTTAGTTATTAAAAGATGATAACCAATGGAATAAATAGTGTTCAGATATCCAGAAGAGGAACTTTTAGAATGCTGATGTTGAAATCGCCCATTAGAAAGCATTGTTTATTTTCATCATTGATTTTGCTAAGAATGTGGTTTAAATTTTCGTTAAAACGCAATAGAACTATCTGGGGGTCTATAAATGATGCCCATTATAATAGGATTTCTGAAGCTGCTTACTTTTAATTCAATCAATAAACTTTCAATAAAAACATTAAATACAGAGAGAGATCATCACGTTTATAAAACATGAGCCCATTTTTGTTACAAACATACACACACTACCCCCTCTCGCTGTTTATTACGATCACTTAACCAAGTCTCAATCAAGCCAATGACAGAGAAGTCAGCCTTAAAAACACAAAAGAAGTCATATAATTAAATTCTTGTTCAAACTATTTTGGTGGAATACAGAGGAATTTTCATTGGGGGGTAACTTTTTCAAACTTTGAATTGTGTAGAAGTCACAAGTTACATTATTGATAATTGTTTACATATAAACTTAATGTAAATTTGATAAGGGATACTGGGACTTGATTCTCTTTTTAATTCCTTTGTATAATACAAAGGAATTAAAAAGAGAATCAAACAAATTGTTTACAGGTGTTTGCTTAGACTGTCAATTTAGAGAATGCCTACTTTGATTTCCATACGATATTTGATCATGATGCTGTTTTTATCATCAGCATTGTATTGAATAGGCTAGGGTGAGATTCTGTCTCTTGATCATAATGGCCAGACTTATGACAACTCCTGATCCTAGGATGGAATGTGATCGGCAGTTTCATATGTGATGATCCGGGCCATAATATGACTAGATCTGAAATGTTGTTCAATTGCATAAGTATAGCTCATGAATCAATTGTTTAATTTAATAATAAAAAAATATTTGAAAAAAACATGTAACAACCTTACTTGATTACGTAATACATTCAAATTCATGCAGATTAAAGTTACTCTTGATTTTCTTTCTATTGATCAGAGAAACTGGCGACACACATTTCTCATCCGAAATCCTCGACGCTTAGCTCCGTCGGTGAAAATCATTAATAAAAGCCTCAATGAGTATGAAGACGATAATTTTGACATGATGATCGACAACCCATTTCTTGTGTGCGATATCATTCATTCAGATCCTCTATTTTCTCTATACGAATACGTGAAAGAGAATTTTGATCCCAGCCCTCTAGTAATTGATGCTGATGACCTCACCACTTATCCAAAGGAGATACTCACAAAATACTTTGAAGCTCTTGGTTTGGAATTCAAAGACAAATACCTGAATTGGAGTTCTTCGACTGATTTTATTAAACGGGTTTATGGTTGCAAAGAATCGGTAATGTTTGGACTGCAACATAAAGCCTATCAACGTGCATTCCATTCTTCGAAATTCATTGCCCCAAAATCTGCTCCAAAGAAGTGGCGAGATTTACCAGACGACGAGATGAAATATGCAAGCAAATTGGAGGATGGATATCGTGTTATGTGGGACAACAAAATAAGACCGTAAATAGAGTAAATAAGTAATGATGTAAAACCCCAACACGCATGGAATCATTGTGCGGGTCATCGTTTTTGTAAAGGATATAATGTATCAATTTATCAATAACAAAACTACCTACATGAATTTCATCTAGCAACTGAAGGAGACTGTATTGTGCATATCACAAGACTCAGAGAACACACACATTCTTTAATAACTGATCTGATCTGACTGCTGTGCGGCTTCCTATTGACGCACAGCTTCTTATTGTCGCACTGCTTCTAATTGTCACACACTAGGTGCTTCCTATTGTCCAACTGCTGCTTATTGTCACACACAAGGTGCTTCTTATTGTCACACTGCTTCTCATTGTCTCACACAAGGTGATTCTTATTGCCACACATGTGCAACAATAGAAAACGCATAGTGTTCGACAATAGGAAGCAGTCCAATAAGTAAATAAGACTTTTGGCCTAAATCAAATCATCATTTCACGTGGAAATTAATTATATTCAGAAGGGATCATTGAATCTACAGATAGAGCACTAACATTATGGGAGGGGCTCTGTCGTTAATAGCAATTTATTTCATACAGACAATATTCACACATCCATTCCTTGGAAAAAATAACTACACGATTTTGTATTATCAAAACAGGTGCGTGGAAGGGGTCTTCAGGCAAAAATCGAAAATTCAGGCGTGCAAAGTGATTCTCAAGAATTTCCATTTAGAAAAAACAAGAAATGTTTACAAATTGGCTTATGGAGGCTTTTTAGGGTTTGAAGACGTGTCTTAGACCCCCCCCCCCCTCCTCCCATGGTCCAACCACAAGCAAGTACATTAGGAACTTAAAGGGTAACTCAAGGGACACACAATGCTCGAGAAGATGTATTTTTGGGTAAGCAAATTAAGCCGGTAGATTTCCTAGTGGATCTTTACAGAAGAGCAATAACAAACCTCTCACAAAGTTATGGATGTGAAAATTTCGAACAAACTCTAATATCAATTTGGATAAATTTATTGCACCAAGCTTAATCTGAATCCCTTTAAATCCCTTGGTTTTGAACATGAAGTATATGTTGCAAAATGTCCTCGTTCCTTTGAAAACTGTAACTGCTGCAGACGCTAGTGACCATCGCATGTATGTACGTATGTATGTATGTATGCATGCATGTGTGTATGTATGCATGTGTGTGTATGTATGTATGTAGGTATATATATATATATATATATATATATATATATATATATATATATATATATATATATATATATATATATATATATATATATATATATATATATATATATATATATATATATATATATATATATATATATATATATATATATATATATATATATATATCACGACCCCTGCACAACCTTACGAAGAAGGGGTGCAAGCTCCTATGGACAGAGGAATGGCAATCAGCATTCGATGCCATTAAGCAACGACTGACTTCCGCACCGATTCTCTCATACCCGCAATATGAACGCACCTTCATTTTTGATACTGATGCTAGCCGCTATGCCATTGGCGCAGTGCTATCACAGTTTCAAGATGGTAAGGAAAAAGTCATCGCATATGGAAGCAAAATCCTAGTCAAGTCTGAGAGGAATTATTGTGTGACGAGCAAAAAGCTATTGTCAGCTGTGCACTTTGTGATATACTACAAACACAATCTGCTTGGACAACGGTTTCTGGTGAGGACATATCATGGGTCCCTTCGCTGGATCTACAACTTCAGGTAGCCTGAGGGACAAGTTTCTCGTTGGATAGAGATCCTAAGTCATTTTGAATTCACATTGAGCACAAACCCGGTGCTAGACATCGGAATGCTGACGCCCTGTCAAGAATTCCATGTAGACAGTGCAAGAGGGTTACAGCTGAACCCGGAGTTGATTTTAAGGATCGCTATACGGTGGAAATGTTGAGTAGCACCCATTCCAAGAACCAACAGCAGACTCTCTAGACAGGCCTGTGCTCAATGTTGTTAACAGCCAGGATCCGATTTCGAAGGGTGTTGATAAGACATTCATAGTTAGTGAGGATGCTACTAGCGCCTCCAAACTTGACATGTACACTCCATTGGAGTGTGCATGTGATGCAAGAGATGCAGGTGAAGAAGTCGGTCGGATTTTACGGATGGTGATTGATAATGACTGAAGACCACGATGGGAACAGGTTTCGCAGCTGGGCGCAGGAGTACAGTTTTGGTGGGCCCGTTGGCAACAACTTGTTGTCAAGGAGGGTCCTCTGTACCTGAAGTGCCAGAGAAAGCTCGGATGGAAAGCAGTTCCAGATGAGTATGTGGTACCCAAAGTGTTGCAGCCAACCATTTTGAGTCAGCTCCATAATGTTCGTACGGCAGGGCATCTCGGCACGAAGAAGACCTGGTTACGTTCCAAATCTTCCCCGGTTTACTAGAGGTGCATGAAGAAGCATGTTGGGGAAAATGCCTCACCTGTGACATTTGCGCTTCAAGGAAGCCGCCTTAGAGGAAATCAAGGGTTAGTATAAAGAGATATGAGGTAGGTGCACCAATGGAGCGCCTCGCCATTGACATTGTAGGGCCGTTCCCTATCAGCAATTCAGGGAACAGGTTCGTCATGGTAGTGAGTGATTACTTCACGAAATGGACGAAGGCGTTCGCCATCCCAAATCATAAAGCAGAAACGGTGGCTACAACTCTTTTGTAAAAATTCATCGCCATATATGGAGACCCACTGGAGATTCAATCTGACCAGGGCGTGATTTCGAGTCAAAGGTATTTCAAGCAGTTTGCCGAATGCTTAAGATAAGAAAGACAAGAACTACGCCTTTCCACCCGCAATCAGATGGAATGGTTGAAAGGTTAAACCGGACATTGGAAGTAATGATTAGCTGTTATGTAGATGACCACCAGGAGGACTGGGATACCCAACTTCCCCTACTCGTCATGGCCTATAGGTCCACTGTGCATGCCAGTACTAACTGTACTCCAAATGCCATGATGCAGAGCAGGGAGATAACTGTACCACTGGACCTCGTTTTTGGCGGCCATGATGAAGAAGTCGTGGAACCTGTCTTCTACGTTCAGAAATTGAGGGAGACAATGAAGGAAACCTTTAAGCATGTCAGAGACCATTTGGGCAGGCCTCACACTCAGCAGAAGAAATATTACGACCGCGACAGCAAAGACGTTTATTACAAGTGCGGTGATGCAGTTTGGCTGTTTACCCCCAAACGTCGTGTTGACCGGAGCCCAAATTCCAGCGAAACTAGGAGGGGCCCTTCGTGATAACCAAAACACTTGGGGACGTCACCTTCAAAATTTAACGGTCACCACACGCGAAACCGAAGGTTGTGCATTTCAATCGGTTGGAGAAGTACCGAGGGCTTACAGATACCAGTTAGTTCAGGCAGGAAAGTAATGGAGGCATAAAGGATGGTCTTAGAAAACTGTTCTGTTTTCACACAAACTGAGGAAAAACGATGCAAACGCACCCAGCCAACGCCAGAAAAAGTTTCAGAGAATGTTCAAAGCCATACACAATGCTGAATACCAGTTCCACCAGTTAATCTGACCAAGAAACTGGTCGTGATGACTGCAAAGAAATCGCACGAAGTCAGCAGGACCTAGTATTTCATTTACCTGACTCTGGAGGGACAACAGCACATCCAACCCAGCACCCCTCCCTGTCAAAATCGCCAGGGGCGTCGAGTGAGAAGGCCATATCGTTACTCACCATAGAAGGATATGCAGTACTAGAAGATACTGAGTCTGGATCCCAGTGATGAATACCGACCGGTTGTGAAAAAGGAGTTTAGACAAAAGGAATTGTCTTGTTAGGGGAGTTAAAACTCGATATTTGTATACGCATGTTATGTGAATGGTGAGTGATGAAACGATCTCACTTGTCTCTAAAACGCCATAGCTAAAATTGTATCATCATGTCATCCAATACCTGTAGCCGTTGTGGTACAGAGTTCACGAAGGGGAGGTATTTGCGCCGTCACCAGCGAGTTACATGCCAAGCCCTCCACTTGCCACGGCATGTTTGTGATATTTGTGGGTGGAATTTTTCCATCGTGAACTATGCGAGAAGCATCGGAAGACTTGCGCTTCGCTCGGAGGTGCAGCACCAATGGTGCTGTCCTCTCCCCGCGGTTTCGCTCTAACACTAATGGTGTCAGAGAGGACCTTCACCCCCAAGGTTGAAATGCACGTGGACCGCGAGGACCTTAGTCGTCTGCTGACACAGGAGCTGCGTCGCGTTCACAAGGGTGCGTCCTATTGGGGACGCCGAGTGAGCGTGGTCGCCTCTAGCTCTGGAGAGATTTACAGTCCTGCCGGGGAGGAAATCATATGGAAGCAAGGGAACTACCGGCTGTGGGAAACAACTAAGGCATACGTCACCACCCAATTCACCGAAGCCGCAGACTGATTCCACAACCACCCAGGAGACAGGAGCCCAGGTCATCCATCAGACAAGTAACCAGAAGACGCAGACCGAGAAAGAGGGGACGCAGCAGTATAAGGAGACGCGGTAGCTTTCTCATGGAGGGTGTGGTCTTATCCCTGATGGGAGACAGTTATTTCTATACAGGGTCTCCCACGAATACCAATGCCCTTGGGAGATGCTTCAGCCGTCCAGCGGAAGATACGCTCAACACTTTGTACCGCCGCAGCATGTGGATCTTCAGCTGCAAGGGGTAGTGTTCCCCCAGGTACACCACCACCACCTAGATACCGCCGTTCTACCCGCCTGGATTCAAAAGCGTCTTCCATCGGCAGACTGCATACCAAAATCAGCAGTAATTGTTTTTTCCTCTTCCCTTTTTTCTCTTTGGATCGCGCCCCTTCAATTTATGTTTGGACATACGCTTTCATGATGTTGTGTACATGATTTTCAAGTTTTTAATGTGTTCTTATTGAAAGATTTTTTATTGGACACTAAGTGACCAAGATGCGTTATAGATTATCATACCAGGTTTATCAAAAACTTTTTTTTTTTTCTTCACATGTACAGGATGCTACTGGGATTAAGGTAATTAATTTTATTAAAAAGTAAATCCCCATAATAACCTTCTCCCCGAATTGAAAAAATAATTGATTAAGTTATGTGTACCTTTCCCCCTTCCTTCCTCCCTCCCCCCACCGTAGCGAAAATAGTTTATTTTGGTATGTCCGTAATCAAGACTTATTGTGGTATTAAATTAGGAGAAAATTTCGACGGCCAGAACAATTTTTTTAGTCAGCTGACAACACAACAATTTGTTGTGTTGAACAGCTCGTTATGTGGGTACACTGAAAACTTGATAACGTGGGGGAGTTATAAGGACCCTGTTTTTTCTTGCTACCCAAGTTTTGCCC